>JAVCKU010000173.1:9763584-9774697 GCA_032273985.1 Hypsolebias coamazonicus
TTAGTGTAAACACGTTTTTAGACCAAATATTGCCGATTTGAACAAATACGCACAAAAACATGAAAATTAACACAGACTAAATGCTATACAACTTTTTACACACATTCTAGGGAGTTTATCAGCTTAAAAAAGTTAATTTTGGCTTTAGTTCCTCTTTAATGATCCAAAAAACATGATTTTAGATGGTTAACATGGATTTTAAAGAGAAAGGTAGGGGTCAGTGAAGAGCACCGGAGTTGAGCCTTTTGTCATCCAGAGTCTTCAGAAAGAGACACAAAGAAATGATTAAGCCGATAAATGAAAACTAGGTTAATAATTGTCATTTATCATGCAATTAATTGATTTATTGTTTATCGTGACAGGCCTAGCTGCCATTTTTTTATCGATTGGGGGTGGGGGACACATCTGTGTTTAGTGCTATGTTGCTGCTGGTAACTGTCGATGGGGGTTAGCGGAGTGGTACGTCAGTAGCGGTTTTGCTAGTGCGTTTGTATTGCGCCCCTCACTACATCAGTACCAACGGTTGTTGACCTGGGGGGGCGAGTTTCGGCACTCGATTCTGTTGACGGGACGGGGCGCCCCGCTTGTATACTGTAATTGTAGAGGAAACACTGGAATTAATTTCCCCACTGGGGATTAATAGAGTACAATTAAAAAAAGATTTAATTACATAATGACTTTATTTTCTGGATGTCGGTCCCCTGAGCTGCTGGTTCTCAGTAACTGTGGCCCCCTGAGCAGAGCCCTGCTTTAAATGAATGAATTGTTTCATTTAAAGGCAGCACTGTGTGTTTGGAAAATCTTTTGACTTCTAGTAAAGCTCTCACTTCCTGCTTTCCCAGCTCCTTTCCTCCTTCTAGTGTAAGGAGGTGGAGTCTTGTTCAGGAGGAGGAAAAAGGAGGAGATGACTGCAGAGAAAAGCTTCAGGTTAGTCCTCATTTGACTCAGACGCTCACCACGAACACACCACCACGCAACGCTCTGCTTCTTCAGTGCAACTTGTGACTCGAGTGCTTTGGAGTAGGCTTTTTATTGTGTTCCTCATTTCCAGTTTAGGGACTCATTTACTTTGTGTAAGTAAACTTTTCTTTATCTACGTCTCCGTTTGAGCATTTCAACATGCAGTGTGTTGAAAATATGGTCGAGTTTGTTCACGTAAAAAGAGGAGAGCAGTTTTCACACTTTGAATTGGATTAGTGGGCTTTTTGTTATTCTGTGTTAAAATATCTATTTTGCTTTAGATTTTTAGTCTGTTGATAAAAATAAATATTGTGATTTACTGCAAAGCACACAACAAACTGCCTTTTATATTTTTATTGTTTGCTGCCTGGATTTTCTTCGTCTGCATGAATGCAAAATCTAAAAATAGTCGTCTTGATTGTACCATTTGTCAGCTTCGCCTCGGGTCTGTTTTCATTCTCCTCGAGCAGTGTGAGGGTCTGCAGAGCTCTCGGACAGACTGAACACACGGTGCTTAGAACAACTTTGACGCTGACGTCTTAATTCAAACAGAAAGGGATAGTTATTCCAGAGGGTTGTCATGCCAGAGGTGCCTCAGCTTATCTCAAAGATGTGATTTAATCACTCCTTTTTTTTAATAGAGAGAAAGAAGTGAGGGAATATGTTGTCAGCTAAAAACCTCAATCTTTCATAACCACTCGTTCTGCTTTCAGCACTTCTGTCAGAGTAATTAAGGACCATAAGGGTTAACTGTTGGAGAATGAGTCCTGTGTTGGTAATAGACTCCCAGGGATTGTAGTTGAGATGGCTCCACCAGGACACCATGACTCTCTTGTAAATGAGTCCTCGAGGCTCATTGGGATTAACCTGCCTAAATAAAGGTTGAATGAATGACCACTGTGGTGACTCAGGACACTAGTATGACACCAGAAAGTCTCTGGAGAAACTTTGACATGGACTGCCAGGCTGCTGACCATTAACATTTTAGATTTAACAGTACCATACTATGTGCTGGGGTTTGCTCTCAGCTCCCACTATACCAAATTTCAGATCAATATGGTAAAACAGTCAATGAGTTATAGTCTTTTTTTTTTTTTTTTTTTTTAAGGTATGGTGGCCATCTTGGATTTATTATTAGTTGTATGCCTGTGTGTCTGGAATTTCTCTCACGGTGGGTAATTCTTTCTCTCCTTGCATGTTTTGCGTTCGCCTGCAGGCTCTGTCATGGCAGCATGGAGCTGTGAGCGTTGATGCATGCGACTGCTCAGATGTGTGCCTTTTGTGTTGTGTAAAGATGTGTGTGTTTGCACATTTGTTCTGTATGCCCCCCGGGTATGTGAGGGTTTGTGTGTGCCAGGTTATTTTATCAGATTAGCTCCAGGTGAGTGAGAAGAAAGTAGCTGCTTCCAGCCACTGATCTCCACATACATGCACACTTGACATCTGTTCTCAGATCAGTTTGAGGTCATTAGTTTCTGGAGTCAGCAGAAATGCTCTGCTGGATGAGAGTAAAAAAGAACTGAACGCTGACCTGCGAACAGTTTTTTTAATATTCACCTTGAAAGTATGAGAAAAGAATCGCCATCATATAATTCCTTAACTTGATGAAGAATTTCAGGCATGCTTTATTTATGAAAGGCGTCTTTATAGTTTTAAAGCGACAGTCCTGGATGCACCCATCTGTGACACTAAAGTACTCGAGCCGTTGGTACAAATATCATGCAGGCATTTTCTTTGCACAATTTTTCAGTTTTCAGGCTTTAAGCGACGCTAAAGTCAAATGAAACTGAAAACATTCTGAGCAGAAGTTTAAAACGGGTAAAGCAAAAGGTGATGTCTTTAGTTGTGTGCCAGATTGGTTTTAAAGTCTTTTAAACACAAGTAGCAAGTTCTAAGACATGTACGTTGAAGTGATGTGGACAGCAGCGGTTCTTACAAGACGTCACCGTTTTGAGTTTTGCAGAAGAGAGAGCTCGTTTTGCACTCGTCTGACCTCATGGCTTGGTGCCACACATGGCAGCAGCGGAGGCGGTTTGAGTGTTTTGGTGAGGTACTGATAGCTGGAGAGCAGAGGAGTTTCATACAAAGATGGAGCTGAATGTTATGATAACTGACTTATGGTTCAGCGATCGCTGCGGTTGATAGAGCCAGTTGCATAACTCTCCAGTCAGAGCATGTTAGTCATGCGTGTCAGTCATGCTTCCCATCCAGCCACAAGAGGTTTTCTGTTGCAATGAGCAGCATCACCAGACCTGAAAAGTGCCCAGCTCTACACTTTGATGCAATAAAGTCTGGTTCTCCACCATCTGTCACGTTAATGCTCTAAATTAGCACTTTGGAGGAGTGGCCGATGACCGTTTGAACTCCGTGTCTCAGTTTTATTGACTTTAAATGGGAATCCAACATCTTCCAGTGGGGTTGTGTCGGGACAATAGGAGGGTAGATCTATTAAAATATGTTTCTTCTGCTTGTGTATAAAATGTTCTTTAAAGATGATATTGTCAAATTGAAAACTCTTGGCAGATGGATTTTAAATCAGTGAAAATGTAATTAATTTATGCTCAATGAAAACTCCTTTCATGGCACGGTTTTGCTCTTTACTATCAGTAAGTATAAAAACTTTTTTCCACTGACGTTCCTAAGATTCATTGGGTTTATTTTCCACTAGACTTGATTATTATTTTTAATCCTGACGTTGGTTTCCTTTTTGCCGAGCCGCAGTTGAATTCTTCTTCCTTATCAGTCGTTACTTAAACATAGTTTCCAGTGTATTGTTTTAAAGTTTTGTTGGAAGAAGACAAGTGGCCAGAAATGGTTGAGCAAAGTTCACAGTAAAACAGGGTCAACCTGCTGGACGCACCAACACCGTCCGGGCGTGTTTGTTTTGGCCTTTTTGATCGTTTCTCAGTTGTAAATCATGCCGTTATTTCCTGCTCGACTTTCCACCTGCGGGGAAAAAACCTGCACAATGTCACTTCTAACAAACTCATCACAACAATCCAGTTCTTCGTAACAGCACCGCCTCTACAAACAAAAAGTGATTTACAAACTTAAAGGGTTGACATTATGAGCATTTCTGTTACCTTGAGCAAAGCATCATTATCATTAGGTACCCTTTTTTTTTTTTTTTTTTTGTAATCGAACTTTAACAGACTTCCTGCAGTCAGACTTATGTTGGATAGAGGATGTTTCTGATTACTTTTGGGTGGAGTTTGACTTGTTTTTATACTCTGGGGTCAGTGTCTGCTGGGACCAAGGCCGCTCTGATAGGACAGTCAAGCTGGCACCACAGTATCTCACACACACACTCGCTATTAAAGTATCCTCTTCTTCAAGTGCTACATCCTCTTTGTTTTCCTAGTTTTTACATGGCTGTTCCCTTTTTGGAGGCAACAGTTTTAGAAAACCCATTTCTTCTTCAATGTTTATTCACAACTAGAAGCTATCAGTATAATTTTCTCCCATTTGTGGCCTGTTTGTGTGGTCCTGATCTGGCTGGTTGATGCTGGTCGCTTCGTCTGCTCGGCTCCTTTACAGCATTTTACATCTCTTTCTGAAACATTACCCGAGTCGCAGACGTCAGAAGCCACATCACTATCCACTTATCCTGTGGTTGGAAAACCAAACGTCCCGCCGTGGATCACATTCTTCGTTCAATAATAAAACCAAGCGGTTTCCATTGTGGAATGGAAATATGAATTCTTGGTCTGACCCTGTGTTTTTTTTTTTTTTACTTTTAAAGACGTCAACTGTGCAACTACAAAAGCGAGGATGACTAAAATAAAATAAAGTAAAAACTTTCACAATTTGGTTATCGGTGGTGATTGATCAGTGGTTGCAGGAGGTGTCACGGGGTGAAGATGGCCTTTAGCTGAGCCTTCTCAGAGAAAACGAATGACAATAGCTGCTGGTTTTAGCTGTTACAGCTATCTGAGCTGAGTGGATTTGCATGCAGGCAGCTCCTCTCGGTGCCGAGCTGCAGACAGATCACAAGTTACATTTGCATACTTAAACCAATCTGATGTCCATGTGCTGTAAATTAGTTTAGCAAGTCGACTGTAATTGTTCTTAGAAACAACGGCCTCTCTATTGTCTCTCTATCATCTCTCCAAGATCCAATAAAAGAATAACAAAGACCTGAATAATGCATGGCTCTTGGGATTAGGTTATCAGCAAAGACGTGTTCATGCTGCTGTGATAGGCATCTTGTGCTTTCTGTGTGGTAATGATGCTCGTCAGCCTCAGTGGTCATGTGGCTGACCCCCACTTTGCCAAAAGACATAGCTGGGAAGATGTAAAAGAATGTTTTCATAATGGTAACGACAAGGGCAAAGCAAACCAGAGTTTTCTGAAGTTTAACTGTTAATTTAGAAATGATTTCTGTGAAAACTCACTGTGTCCATGTCAAACGTCATACTTTTTTATTAGATTGTTAAAGAGAGGCAAAAATTAAGTAACTGGACTAATTAATCAGCAAAACAATTTTAATGGGCCATGCCTGCCCCCCAGGTCTGAAAAAGAATCTGGAGCAGCAGCTGGAACCACCTCACGTACACTTTATAGCCTTTAATCTCTCATATACCTCTAATAGAAAAAGTGTACGTGACATCATAGAAGTCATATGTGTCAGCGGCTGGTTGCGTGTCATCTGCAGCGCGTTTGTTGTGGGATAGCGAGGCGTGCATGCCGTGACGTGTCGGCGGCGTCACGTGCTGCGTTTGGTTTGTGTTACAAGGGAACGCAGCTGAACTCCAGGCGCGTTGGTGTGTTTGTTCTGTGGCCTGGAGTGCAGAAGTCATGTTGCACAGCAGAAGACTTGACTGCAGGCTTTGACAAGGAAGTTGTTTCATCATGAAATGAGATCATGACACTTCAAAATAAAGGCTGACATTTAGGCCCCCTGCTCTCCAAACAGCGATAAGGTTGTCTCATGAGATTCTCCTTCCAACTGAAACTGAAACCTCTAAACTCGTGCTGATGTTTGTCTTATGGTTAAAAATTAAGCAAAGTCTGTTTCTACATGTCTTGAGTTTTTTAACCATGTGGCCAAGTGGACGTTGTCATTGTTGCTTTTTTAATCTGACTTTCAGAAACTTCAGCAAAAGAAAAACAAACTTGGTGGAGATGGAGAGGATAAAGAGTCCAATAAAAAAAAAACGTGAGGATAGACCCGTTAAGAGATGAGTAGATGCGATGTGATCCGAGATAGTAAAGCTGTAAAATTAAATGAAGAAAAGGGGTAACGAGGTGTGTGAAGAAGTGTTTTCTCTTTCCCTGTGAAATCAGAGCCAGGACAAAGAGGAAAACAGATGATTGTGTAAATCTGAGCCAAATAAGAGATGAGTAATCGTCAGTTTTAAATCCAATCGGCTGAACTGCAGGAGCGCTCATTTAAAGACGTTCGCTTACAAACAAGGCGTCCTTTCATTGTTTGACATGCCTCCACTTTTGTTTTTACTCCTCAACGATAAAGACAAAGAAGGAGGCGCCCCGCCGGCTTGACGCAAGCCGCTGTAAAACATTGCATCTGTTTCGTCCGTTGTTCTCCCCCTTTCTCCTTTTCATTGAATTTTCATTTGAATGAAAGCTCTGCCTCAGTGTTTTGTTGGACGGGGGGTTTGGTGGGGTCTGATTGGTCAGAATCCCTGTCGAGTTGGACCAATGCGAGCACGCCTCCCGCCTCCATCCCTTCACCGTGCCCCACCAAGGCTCCCGGCCTGGAGCTGATTGGGCAGCCGGGAGGAGCCAGACGTAGTTTTTAAAGCCCGTCCTGTCTGCTCCACTTCAGTCCTGTCTGTCAGCTGGAGAGCCGTGTGTGTGTGTTTGTGTGTGTCTGTTGGTGTGTAGACGTTTCTCTGTTAATGAACGACAGACTGAAATCAGATAGTCGCACCATTTTCTCACCCGGACTTCTCTTCTTTTTCTTTTTGTTTACCCTCTTCAGGACTGTGGGGCTCGGCTGGACTTTTTGTACCCGGTCACAGCTGGACTCGGTTATCAGACAGGAGGCGCAGCGGTCGTAAAAAGGACCGTCAAAGACTGCCGCGTTGCTGTCTGACTTACCAGACCTTTATTTTGGAGCTGACCAGTGGTCCAGACCTGCACACTAACCCGGACCAGCTGACAGAGGTGGTCTAGTCAGTCCTGATGTGGAATTTCACCCCCACTAACCCCGTCCCAGGAGAAACCTTTCACTGAGCCGGCACTAGAATAAAGGAGGATAAAAGAGCAAGAGAGGGGAGACGGAAGAAAGGAGGACGAAGGGGAGTGCAGCAGCTCAGCCAACGGTAAGGAAGTTCATGGGGGAGCAAAAGATGGAGGGAGGGGGTGAAAGGGCGGCACAAAGAGCTGCAACTAGTTGGTGAACAGCATTCACGAGGTCCTCTTCCAAACATCTCTCAACTTCCCTGCAGTTCTCCACTTCCTCGTGTGAGCTGCAGAGAAGCGCAGCTCAAAATGTGTGCAAATGAAACAAAATCTCTCAATTGTCTCAAACATGTCGTTCTGTCACATCAGAGCTGTGTCATGTGTTGACTCCAGCTCTGACGGGAAACACCCGAGCCAAATGAGGATCTTACAACCAGACATTGTGTCTCGTAGTAAAAACCATCAAGATGATGAAGAATTACAGAGAAACCCATTAAAATTGGCCCGTTCTAAAGTGGACTCATTACAAGTGTTGGGGGTGGCTTTCAACGTGCGGGTGCAAAGTGAGCTGAGGTGGGCAATAAAACGTGCACAGCCAAGAAGACAGTTTCTGCAGCTCGTGCACACGATGATTAGGAGTCATTTTCAAAACGTGGCCACGTGGCTCGCTGGTCACTTGGTTGCGCAGCAGCAGGAAGTTGACACATTTTGGGGGTGGGGGGTGTCAAATCACATGTTTATCAACAACGAAAGCTTTATGTCAGTGCTGTGGGGGGTTTTCTACGTTTAGCCTGAACCTTCTCTTGTCCACAACGTTTTGAATCTCATTGAAGTATAAATACAGTATTTCTTTAATACGTTTTTATTAATCTCTGCTGCGATATTTGACTATTTGCACCAAATATTTACCGGTAATCCTGAAATTTGTGTCTTTTCTCTGTCAGCTCCTCCAGCATGCCGGTGGAGACGCTGCGTCCCTCAGATGGCCGACTGGCCGGGGTGCCCTTCACCTCCGCCATGCCCTTCAGGATACTCAACAAGGGTCCCGGCTATTTCCGCCCTTCGGCTGAGCAGGGGACCCGCAAACTGAGCGCCGTGGAGCGTCTGGAGGCCGACAAGGCCAAGTACGTGAAGAGCCAGCAGGTGGCCCTCACTCGTCAGGCGCCCATCCAACCCCCCATCCGCAAACCCCTTCTTCCTCCAGCGATGATGCCTCATAGCCACATCAACACTCCTCTGGCCCGAAAAGTTCCCCGTTGCCCCCCAGCCGATACGGAGAGCGGCGGAGGCAGAGAGAAAACGGGAGAGAAAAGAGCTGCGTTCAGTCTGGATATTCTGAATAATCTAATCAGTGACGTTTGTGACGGGACGCAGTCGTCTTTGTCCACCTCTCCCTCCTCGTCCTCGCCTTCGTCGGGAGTCAAGAGCATCTGCAGCAGCCTTTCTGCAGAACAGGACAAGAGCAAGAGACTCCTCAACAACCTTAAACCGCAGTCTTCAGCCACCAGCTCTCCTCTCAGTAAGAACCCCCGCCCTCCTGTCACAGAACTCGCCCATCGTCCGCCCCCCGTCCCGGCGCGGGCGCCTCGTGGGGTTCCAGCAAGCTACAGCTCTCCTAACTCAGTGACGGTGCGCAGGGTGGACGTTCGGCCTCACGCTGAGATAAAGAAGCCGCAGAGGGCTCAGCTGCGGCCCCCGCTCAGACCCAGACAGACGGCCCAGGGTCAGGTCCCACACCCTCAGGTCCCACCACCCCCTCCCCCGTCACAGAAACAGCCGCACCTTCCTTACAAGGTCAACACTTCATCCCAAACCCAGCCCCCTCCTGCCTACCTGCCTGCCAGTCCTCTGTTGGTCCGAGCACGAGCCGTCCCCCCCGCCTCGCCCGCCTTCACCCGCATCTCCAACACCAGCTCCAAGGCCTCGTCCCGGAAGCACCCGACCCTGCACCGCTCCAAGTCGGACCTGAGCGACCGCTACTCCCGCGCCACCGCCGACCTGGAGCGCTTCTTCAACTACTGCGGTTTGGACCCGGGGGAGGTGGAGGGCATGGGCGGGGTGGAGCGCTTCACCAGGGCCAACTCGGACATCGTGTCCGTCTCCAAGCTCCGCAGCGTCAGCACATCGAGCTCCGAGTGCGGGGACGACGCCGAGCGGAGGAGGGAGTGCGGAGGGGACGAGGACGACGGGCCCCTGGGGGCCAACGAACGAGTCCCTTACGGAATCTCTATCATCGAGAGGAACGCTCGAGTCATCAAATGGCTTTACGGCATCCGCCAGGCGAGGGACGCCAACGGAGCCGTTTCCAACGTGTAAGAGGACGTCGCCTGTTCACGTGTCGCTGCCTTACGTCACCGTTTTAGATCCGTCGTCCGTTCGTGAAGACGAGTCCGTTCTGGAAGTTACGCATCAGTAACGACTTGTTTGTTTGTAAACAAGCGCACGGTTTACTGCCCTGTTCCGGCAGTCGATCCTGCACAGCAGCAATATTGGTATGCAAAAGCAATAAGTGGTGTGAAAGACGAGGATGATTGTGAGCTGCGTTGAAGTAAAAGGTACTGAGCGTGCGTGTGCATGTGCGTGCATGTGTGTTTATACCAGCAAACTCAGCAGACTGAAGCTCAGCTGCCAACATGTTGCACAGAGACCGTTGAGCAGACCAGGAAGAGAACCACGTTCATACTGTGAAACCGAAGACATTTAAAAAAAAAAAAAAAAACTTCCATAAACACATTATTTTTTTAAAGTTAAAAAAAAAAAAAAATACTTTGGCTGTAAGACTGTTGTGCGTCAGCATGCAAGTTTGTGTAATGACATTTGAGCACAGATTCAGGTCAGTCAGGTAAAGCTCGCTGCGTCTGATCGTGGCGTTTACTTTCATGAAACATGTTGAGCTGCGCTGGTGCGGCCGGAGAATTCTGTTTTACTGCGCACGTCTTGGCACGAGCGGAAGAACGAGTCGCGATGAAGGACGATCTCACATCGAAGCAGATGGTTGAAGCGAGTGGAGTGGTCGACATTTACCCAAACGAATAATAAGCGTGAACTGAAGCCTGATCACAGCACATGTGGTGGATCTGGTGTACGAATGTGACTGTGGCTCCGAAAGTGTCTCAGGAAGACAGCACACCGTGGAAAAATGGACCAATATTTATTTAGAAAATGTAACTTAATGTATTTTTTAGTAAAGTTACTTTGTGTAGAAATATTAGTCTTTGCTCTGAAGTGCAATCTGATCGTTATTTACTGTAATTCCAACGTACAGTTTGTAGGAAGACGTCAAAACGTGCAGAGACATTCCTGCTGCTCTGTGGGGACCGTTGTGCGTTTAACTTCCTGTTACAGTGGGAACAAAACGACTCCCCCCACCATCCACCTCTGCATCTAGTTTTATTTAATTCTTCAGGGTTCTTGTTGTTTTTTTTAAATATTTTGTTTTCTTCTTTGATACAAAGAGCAGCAGCGTGCGGCGGCAATCAGACCAGAAAGCTGGAGAACGCCACAGCAGTGACTGAACCAAGTGCGCTTTTTAATCAGGCACTGGATGCCCAAAGAGTCCTCGGAGAAGAGATTTACGATGATGTACAGTGTTGTTTCCTGAAACATCAATAAAAAATATGTTTGCACATGCGTTTGGTAGCCGTCTTGTTTTTCAGGTCTTTACGAACTTTATTGAACCTCGAAGCCGTGATGGTGAACTCTGTTTCCTGCAGAGCTCTGAGGGGTTTATTTACCTTCTGCTTTCTGTTCTTCAGTCCAGACTCTGAACTCTGGTCTGGGTCTCGGCTCAGGGCAGGTCACTTGGATCTCAGCGCTGCGTCGATAATTGACAAGAGGTTCTCTGACGGAGCCGTGGTTGAGCTCTGGTGATTAAAATCAAAAAAGGTTCAATACAGAAACAACTGGACTTTTATTTGTAGCAAGAAAACGTTTCGCTCTCCATCTGGAGAGCTTTCTCAATTCAGAATTGAGAAAGCTCTCCAGATAGAGAGCGAAACGTTTTCTT
>JAVCKU010000173.1:9799173-9815399 GCA_032273985.1 Hypsolebias coamazonicus
TGGTCGTTCGAAGCGCTCGGTTGTTAAGGGGGCGTGGCGCCCTGACGTATTACGTCATGAAATTAGCATATCATGATTTTTTTTTTTTTTGCCCGGGCAAGCTTTTTTTACCGGTATTACCGGGAACGATATGATATGGCCCAGCTCTAGGGCTAATGAAGAGCTAATGGCCTACTGAGATGCTAGTGACGCCGTCCTCTTCCGTACGGTACTGTATTCCTCCGCCGCTGCACCGCGTACTGTATTCTTCCGCCACTGCACCACCGCGTTACGACGTTTAACGTCGTAAAACCAACGTAAAAACTGACGTAAAATCGACGTAACCACGTAACGTGAATAAGGGAGATGCGTCGTAATGTCGAAACGTCGTAAGACGAGACCGTTGTAATCTGAGGACTACCTGTACCCATTGCAGTTTGACGTATTAATAAAGTTACATAAAAAAGCAATTGGGCTTATTAATAAAGTGGAATATTATGAACCAACTAATAAACTTTATTCAAAATACTTTAAAATTTAATGACATTGTTTACATAAAAATACTGGAAATAATGTATAAAACACTGAATAAAAGTCTTCCTTCTGGAATTCAGAAATTATTTAAGTTAAGAGAGAGTACCGGTAAATATAATTTACGAGGCCTGTTCATATTTGAACAAGCTAAAGAGAAAAGTAAAGTAAAATCTAAATGTATTTCAGTTATCGGCGTGAAACTGTGGAATGACCTGATTGATTATCTCAAATGATGTGCTTTTTTGGTGAGCTTTAAAAGAGCCTTAAAATGTAAAATTAAAAGCTTATGGAAATGTTATGTAGATGTATATATGTATTGTGTAACCATGCATGTATGTCTCATATACATGCATATTTAAATATACAGTAAAAGTTTGTATGTGCACTTATGTATATACTGTATATGGACAGTAGATATCTGTCATTATGTAGACTGCTGAGTCTATGAATAGGGTAGGCAAGTACAAGCCTTGGCTTCAGCCTATTCCTTTTTTGGTAAATGATTGATTTACCATTTTATATTGTTTTCCTTTCGTTTGTAATGTTTTTTTAATTCACCAAAATAAAGTTGAGTTGAGTTGAGAATTGTCAGCTGCGTGTGTCTGCTGACACAATCAAAAGCTTGACACCAACCCGGCCCACTCATTAAGCACATTATTTTGGACCAGCCCGGCCCTGAACTGGGTCGGGCGGGGCTGAGCTCCGGGTTAGAAATGACAGCTCTACCTGGCGCTCATCAGGGGAATGGGTCGCAGGTTGTGGTTGATTGGCACCAGAAGTTGCAGAAGAAACGAACTCCCTCACAAAGGCTGTTTTAAAACTACACTTGTGATTTTTATTGCTCGTCACTAAAGTCAAAACAGCGTTTTTCTGCCCCTGTATGTGTGAGCACCTGGTTTATGATGCTTCTTTTGGACCTTTCCTGGTATAATCACTTACCTGCAGGACCAGCCTGGTCCTAATACTGTGGAACTTTATTTCAAGGGTTAAAGGTTTAGTTTAAGGCTGAGGTGGAATGACTTTAAGTACGGTCAGGGTTGAGCTACAGAAACGAATGAAAATTAAGACAATGTTTTGTTAAAAATAGAAATATAAATTAGTAAAACTATCTCCTGAGTGTAAAGATTTTAATGATACTTTTAGAAAGTATTCGCTGGACGTACCTTGACAAACAAACCACTTTTGGAGTCATTCAAGCTGGTCACCACTAACCTCAGCCAGACCCAAAATGGCTGTCCCTCAGTGAATTTTACACCAGCTAAGCTAAAAATGTCATGTGGTAGTAGCTGAGAGTCATTCACGACACACACTCCAAGTGCTAATACGAAACACTGCACGGGGTTGCACGTTGTATCATTTTCAAGGTGCAGTTCACGTGTATGTGAGCTAGCTTTAGCATTATTAATCGTGTCTCTGCAGGATGTGCTGCGTGAACGACTCTTCATTGTGCACGTCAGTCTGTTGAGTTTGATTAAAACGCACGTCGACTGCTGTGTCAGGGTGGTTCTCTCACTTATTAGTTGACCTTTGACCCTTCGCTGTGAGGGGAGAAAATGCACAAAGTGTTTTAAAAATAAGGAATTTGTGAAAGACAGAAAGCGATGAGATGAAGGTGTGAAGGAAATGAGCGATTACGAGTAAAGATCTTGTTGGATCTTTTTACTGACCGCACGATTATATTTATATATTTATATATTTAATAATCTGCCGCACTGTCCATCTAATGTGATGCTTTGCTTCACTCTGGTTCCTGCAGACCCGCCCTCATCGCCTGCTGATTGTCTGCTTCCAAAGAGCTGCCTCTGATTTTTGCAGCTACTAGCTAAGACGCAGTTTGTTCAAAAACGTGCACATGCAGAGAAGCATCTATCAAGGCAGAGGCAAAGCTAACAGTATAATGGCTGCAGAGATAATAAGACCCTTCCTCGTACCTTTTCCTGCTGATAGCAGACTCTGCCTCACACAGCGCTGAATTAAACAGAGATATGGTTTGAAGATCCACCCTGCCCACGTGGCTCAGGGGAAAACTGAAGATATCATTTGTCTACAGCAGACAGAGAAGATGATTACAAACAAGATTATTGGATCATTTGGGCTTAAGTGGGTTCATTTTGAATTGCACATCTAACAAAGATAAAACTTATCCGTGGCACAACGTTGTTCCTGAAAAACATTTTCTGAAATGCTCCGGAGTTGTGAGTTTGTTGGAGGCCTTTTCATCTAGACTGATTTTTATTTTCTCACTCGTGTTTCTTTTCTTGCTTTGAGTGGACATTTACATCTGGACCAAAATGGCCATAAAAATAAAAAAAGAGGATCTTCTTGCAAAAAAATGTGGGCTGTTAAACAACCCACACTGACCTAATTCACTGCCTGAGACGTTCAGAGTACAAGTACTGTAGTAAAATAATGTAAAGTACACGCATAATGTATGTAGTTTTATTTTCTCCTTTTACTCAAATGCTTGTGAATTAAGACACAAACAGCTGAATGAAACAATGTTAAGATCGGGTGGGGTCAGGTTTGTTTTGTGCATAAAGACCCTAGTGTGGGGTGCTAAGATTAATGTTTATTACAAAAAAGAACAAATAAATAAAGGATAAATAAGCTGGCAAAGCTTTACAACAATGGAACGTTCAAAACCTGTTGAAATTAACAGGTTTTGCAAAACGGTAATTCAGGAGAACGTTTAGTTTAAAAGTTTTAGTTTACAGCTACCATTTGTCTACATTTAGATTTGAGTTACCTTTTTTGTTGCATTTAGCTTTGAACTAGCCTTTTGCTACGTGAAGATTTTAGCTTGTATTTTGCTTCTTTTAGCCAGTGTTTTCATCATTTTAGGTTTGAGCTTCTTTTAGCTTTAAGCTAACATTTAGCTACTTTTGGCTTTTTGTTTGTGTCATTTAGCTTTTAGCTAGCCTTTAGCTCCTTTTAGTTTATATAGTAGCTACCATTTTTCTAGATTTGAGTTAGCGTTTGTTAAATTTAGCTTTTAACTAGTCTTTTGCAGCCTTGATATTTTAGCTGTTGTTTTGCTGCTGTTAGTTAGCGTATTGCTTGTTTGAGGTTTTAGCTACATTTCAACTTCTTTTAGCTTTTTATATTTTGTTAATTTTAGCTTTTAGTTTGCCTTTTGTATAATTTAGCTTTTAGCTAGACTTTTGCTACGTTTGGTTTATATACAGGTAGTAGCTACCATTTTTTTTTTTGCATTTAGATTTGAGTTAGCTTTTTGTTAAATTTAGCGTTTAACTAGTCTTTTACAGCCTTGAGATTTTAGCTGTAGATTTGCTGTTAGCGTATTTCTTATTCTAGGTTTTAGCTACGTTTGAGCTTCTTTTATCTTTTAGCTTATATTTTGCTACTTTTGGCTTTTAGTTTGCCTTTGTGTCATTTAGCTTTTAGCTAGTCTTTTGCTACTTAAAGATTTTAGCGTGTGTTTTGCTACTTTTAGCTAGCTTTTTGCTCATTTTAGGTTTTAGCTACCTTTGCACATCTTTTAGCTTAGGCTTTAGCTAGTCTTTTGCTACTTTTCCCTCTAACATATCAGCTTCAGCTTCTTGATCCATCGATTGTTCAGCTCTCAGAACTGTTTTCGCAGTAAACCCAGTTTCTCTGGTTCCTCTCTGTGTCCATGGACATGTCAGGAACTCATTCCCATCATGCAGTGCAGGAGACATCTGGCTCTTCTTCAAGCCCACCTCAGTCTCAGACATCCTGACGCTGCAGATGTGACAGCCGCACCTTAAGGAACCAGGATTCGAGAACACCCCGTGTTGACAGTGACCCCCCCCCACGGGGCGGCCTTTGTTAGAGCAGATCCACCAGGATTTGTTTGACAGCGTCTGTCAAACGGTCCAAAAAGCTTCCCAAAAGTGAAATACCCAAGTTCTACCATCACTGCACTTCGCCTTTGTTCGACTGAACCGCCGCTGGTGATGACACAGATACAAGCAGAGTGACTTTTATAACATGGGGGTCCAAATCCTCCAGCGTCTACTTACAAAACACGACAAAAGGGTTGCAACATGATGTCTGAAAACATTTTTTAAAAGCAGCTTTTTGAAATGATTTGTCCCATTTGAACATGTTACCAACAGAATCTGAGGCAGGCAGCAGATTAAATGATGTATGATACTTGTATCAGGAGTTACTGTCAGACCGCTGCCGTGTTGTTCTTGTTCCACGTTCTGTGCGTTTGTCTGAATGTTTGTGACTCTGGTGACCGTTAATGAGGCTCTAAACACAAAGACAACATCACAGAGCTGCCTGCCCGGAGGGCGGCGAGAAATACAGTATATTCATTCCTCTGTTCTGCAACAGGAAGACAAAAAGAGAAGTGCAATGTATTCACAAAGCACATTTAAAAACAGCAGCTGTTACCAAAGTGCTTAACAATAAAATCAATGGCAGAAGTTAAAGAAAAAAAATCATGTCAAAATGCATCAAAAGAAAATCATGAAAACACAAAACAACAAAATACTACATCAGATCACGCTGTGCTGAAAATCAGAGAAAACAGGTGTGTTTTTAAAAGAGATTTGAAACCAGGAAGTGAAGTGCCAAAGTTTGGAGCCCACGCGTGAAAAGGCCTGATCTCCTCTGAGCTTCAGCCAAAAGCAGCAGGTCTGATGATCTCTGCGCCTGAGTAGGAACATAAGGTCGAAGTAGGTCAGAGAACTACGAGGGTGCAAGGCCATGAATGTCAAAGGTCAATTTTAAAATCTATCCTGATACGTACAGGGAGCCAGTGAAGGGAGGACAAAACTGGTGAAATATGATCAAATCTACATTAAGAGCAGAGCTGCGGCATTTTGGACGAGCTGGAGACGTGAGAGGGACTGACCCCAACATAAAGCAAGTTACAGTAGTCCAGTCAATTCAATTCAGTTGATTTATTTAGCGCCAAATCACAACAGGAGTCGTCTCAGGTCACTGCACAGAAATAGTCATAGAAGAAGAAGAAAGAAGATTTATCTGAGGGTAAAGTCAGGTTATAATGAAGGCATGGACTATTTTTTACAAGGTCAGATCTGGTCAGCACGGACTTATCTGCCTTAACCAGAAGAAGCTCATTTGTAGAACAGAGTTAATTTGTTTATTAGATTTAAAGTCAGAGTTTAAAACCAGCCTGAGATTTGTAACAGACTGCTTAAGATATGACTGATCAGAGACAACAGAGCTTGGGCTAAATGGACTGCGCTTATGTAGCACCTTTCTATCTCACCAAGATACTCTAAGCTCTTTACAACAGTCTGTGTCTCATCTACGCATTCATACAGCACTCTACTAGATCTATACAAAGAATAATCAGTGTTTTATCACATTCATACGCCAATGGGACACACATTGGAGGCAGTTAGGAGTTCATTGTCTTACCCAGGGACACTATGACTGCTGGTGGAATCGAACCCCCAACTCTTGCATTGTGGGACGACTGCTCTAACCACTCATCCACAGTTGCTCACAAGGATGTCACTTTTCTGATAGTTGAAACTTTAAAAAATTGAAGCCATCCACGCCTTGATGTCTTCAAGACATTTCAACAAAGGGTGAATGAATGGAACATGAACCACTGGGTTTTAAAATAAAATAAATCTGACAGTCATCGCCATGGCAATGAAACGAAAAGACCATGCTTCCTCAGGATGGACCAGCAGATACAAAGTGTTCTGAATAAAAACCTGCTTTTCTGACGCAGTTGGACTCGTTTTCACTGTCAGGTGCGTCAGTAGATCTGTGGTGCTCTTTATGACTCGGCAGCACCAAGTTCAGGAGAAACGAAGCGTCCAACAGTTGTGTTGATGTGTTCAGAGGTGGAGAACATGGAGGAGCGTTCACAGCTGCTGCTTGTCCTTAACAATCTCGTCTAATGGCATCACATTCACTCCCATTTGACCTTTTCTCTAAATTTACTGAGCAGTGGTTTTTGAGCGTGTTTAACATTCTGCTGCCACATTTTACTTTAAAATCAGCAGAAGATGAGAAGATAAACACACATTAGCAAACATCAGCGCACGCCTGCAGGGGTTTCCTGAGGAAGGATTCCCTGATGGGTCACGTGGATTTTAGCTGACTCCCAGCTGTGACCGATGTGTTTGCTGATAGTCTACATTTGCATATCTAAATCTGCTCTTTTCCTGATTTTCATTCGTAATGCAGGTTAAAATACTTTATTCTCATTGCTTTTCTTTGTTGTCTTTTCCTCTCTTGCCCAAAAAAGAATAAATGAGGAAAGAATATTCAACTATAACGAAACCTTCCATGAAGAACTGTGCTGTTTATTGTGTGCAGCTAAGAAAAAGTGCTGCACAAGGTGGTTTTTTTTTCTCGTTTTGCTGCAGATTAATTAGTCTTGAAGATCAAACAACTAACAGCAGAATGCATGAACACCTCACCGATCTGTCCCCCCACCCCTGAAACAACCAAGATGCTCCCAGTCTGTTTGGTACATCTGACATCTGACCAGCCTGCCTTCAGACACATTATCAGGGGCGCAAAGGTAAGTCTCGTGGGACTATTCTCAACATCTGCTTATAAAATCTCAGGCTCGGGTTTACTGGATTGTTGTTGTTGTTGTTTTTTTTTTGGCAAAGACAGGTGGCTTCATACTAAACCAGTGTCTGATTCACAGTGAACTTACATAATAAGAGATCAAATATGAGATGAGGGGCAGATTTAGATCAAACTCAGCTCCCACACTGCGGTGCCATGCAAGAAGAATATTTGATGAAGCAGGAAGCAGTCAGATAATGATACTGGATCTAAAATAACTGCTGTGTTATTTAAAGATAAACATCTAAGGAAATATGACCAGTAGTACAAGTTAAAACACATGTAAAAATAAAACTCTGTTGTTTTTCTGTAATCTGTGATGTTTTAAAGCCAAAATGAATAAGGGCCTTCTTCTACTCTGCTCCTGTTTCCTGGAATATCTAGTAAAAAAAAAAAAAAAAAAGATCTGAAACTCTCGACATTGACCTCTCTATGTGGCTTCAAACATCTGCTAAGCTCCTGGCATACACCGATGCAGACATGTTCCTGTTTTTAGTTTTCTACATCACCTTACAACCGTTTCATTTTTTTTAAAACACCATTTTCTTTCACTTGTTCTTCTCAGTTTGTATGCTTCCTTTTATGATTGTCCACTGTTGTCATCACTCTTTGTTAAAATCAGGTCTCGCTTGTAAATGTCCCTGAGGCTCATTGGGATTAACCTGTAGTATAAATAAAGGATGAATGGATGCAAACAATCCTTTGCATTCAGACACGCACAACTTTATTCAGTATAATTTTCAACTTTTACACGCAAGCATTTGTACATTTTATATTTAATTTGCGTGTGTGTTTTGTTCTCAAACTTTCTTTCAGTTGTCCCTGTTTTGTGTCTATTTTATTAAGTATTTTCTCCATTCTATCCCTTTTCTGCTTTAAAAAACAAATTTTCTACTAAAACATACAAATACAGTACTTATTCTATTCTATTCTATTCCATTCTATTCAATTCTATTCAATTATATTCTATTCTATTCTATTTTATTCTACTGATTCGGTTACTTCTGATCAGCAGTTTAACTCATCAGATCTCAAAGTATGAGTGTGTCGCCCCCTTGTGGTCAAAATGAAACTAGCATCAGTAGATCTTTATAAATCTGCTGATGACGGTTGAATAAAAGTTTAAAGTATGTTAAAGTATGTTACCAGTAAAATGTGTTAAATTGTGATTTATAAGTTTATATATGAAAATGTATTTTGTTGTTTAATAGTAAGATGTTTTTCTTCTCCGTTTTTGGACAGAAACCGGGTAGGAACCGTCTAACTGTTGCTTGTTTCCTCCGGAGGAAACGGACGGACTCGTTGAAAGAGCTAATCAAAATGGCGAGTCAAGAGGAGTCGGTGAGGGAGTTCGTTGCTGTTACCGGCGTGGAGGAGGAGCGGGCCCGGTTCTTTCTGGAGTCCGCCGGTTGGAACCTCCAGGTTCGGCTCCTGTGTGTTTTTGACTGACGTCCGGACGGTTGTCGGCCCAAAGGAAACTGCGGATGAGCTCGGCCGAGTAGCTCGCCGGCTAATGTTCGCCTGCTCTGTGTTTCCAGCAATTTGTGCAAGTCATTCTTTGAAAACGGCCTGAACGCTTTCAGACACCAACGGAGAGGATGTCGAGCGTTCATTTAGCTGACACAGTCCGGATTATGAACATTGTTCGCCTTCTTGCGTGCGGGCATTTTTTTAAAAACTGAATTTACTCCTATTTATCGTGACTCCAAAGACCAGGTAGCCCCGGTAGCTAACTAGCATTAGCACCTGAACGCTGCATTGTAGTTAATTGACGCAGTCAGGTAAAGCTGCCAACTTTATTCTTCTAACGCTGGTTCAAGTTTAACGTTGTTAAACGTGTTAAAGGCGCCGAGAGCAGGGAATTTATCAAAACAGCAGTTCAGAGGTTGACATTATATTGAGAATGAAAGTGACGAATCGCGTTAGTTGGCATTTCGTTGTTTAGAAGCTGCTGAGCACAACAGAGTCGGCCTCCAATGCAAGAGTTGGAGGTTCGATTCCACTAGCAGTCACATGCCCAAGTGTCTTTGAGCAAGACAGTGAACCCCTCATTGCCTCCGATGTGTGTCCCATCAGTGTATGAATGTGATAAAGCTCAGATCTAGTAGAGTGCTGTATGACTGGGTAAATGAGGCACAGATTATTGTAAAGAGCTTTGAGTTTCTTGATAAGATAGAAAGAAGCCACGGTATATAAGTACAGTCCATTTATAATTTAGATGTTTAATTTATTTTAAGTAGTGTTTTCTTAGGATCCCGGCCTAAATAATCATGTCAACGACGGTTGACCTAAACCAACTGTAACAATTCTAGTTATAATATGTGCTAAGAGGAATCTTGATTTCTGCAGAGGATTTCAGGTGTTTTGTGACCCGACCCAAAACTTTTAAGATCCACTGCTCTGTGTACCTGTGTATATGCTTTACACCATTTATTCATATTGCATCTAAATTTATTTTTATCACAAGTTGAGTTAAGGTTTTTAACAAACCAGTACTGGATTTGCTGTTTCAAATAAGTACTTTTTTATTTATTTATAAAATGTATTCATTTAAAAAACAAAACAATCCCATAAATGATAAGAATACAAAAAATAAAATGAAAGGTAGCAGAAAGAAGAAGAAAAATCTTATTATATCTGCCCCTTTTTTCAAACAATTAGTTCAAACAATAATAACCTTCAAGTAACAGAACAAAATTAATAACTTTCTAATTTTTCTAACCTTACAAGCTCATATGTTATAGTTTCTGCTTTCGTTTTGTAACCGAAGTTGCTTTTATACTGTAGAAATTAATTATCTAAAATTTCCACTTTTTTCACTTGTTCGTATTTTATTCTGTATGATTTGTTACACTCGCGCGCTTTTCCCAATTCTTTTCCCAGTGCTGCTTAAAAACACCTAAGAGCAACTGAATCCAAATTATATTTCTCGTACCCATCAACAGTATTTAAGTGATCTGAGATATTTTTTTGTCAGCGTTTGAATATCAGTGTTTCCTCCTCAGCTTGCACTTGCCAGTTTCTTTGAGGATGGAGCTGACGATGACATAATTACTCTTCCTCAGCCTGAGGGAGGCTCTTCTTCGGTGTCTCGATCGGCAGGTCCCAGGTAGGATTTCCAAATAATGCTAATAAATATGTAATGTCGCACTGAGACGTTTAAAGTCCAACAGCAACATTTGTCCTGAGCGAATGTAGACTGTTACTTTTTAAAATCACTTTTGGGATTTTGTAATGTAACATATTTTTTCTCTACAGTAGTCAACCCAGAGTGACCTCCTTCAGAGATCTGATGCATGAGGCAGAGGAAGAAAGCGATGAGGAGGAAGGTCAAAGGTAGGTTTACTTTGCACTGGCTGATTATTTAACATCACTTCATTTAAAATAAGGTTGGGCAGGTTGTATTTATCGGTGGACCTCTCCAAGTGTTTTAATAGTACAGGTAAAACCAAACTATTTTATGACAATAGAAGAGAATGTTTTACCCATGGACATTTCAGAGAGTTGGAGGTGTTACAATGAACACGTAAGAAAACAGACACTTTCCACCATTTACTGTTTAATTTTAGTAGCTTTGTTTTGTCTTGAATTGTTGAGGCATGTATTCACGCTCTCTGTCTGAGCGGCTGAATGGTGAAGAGTCGCTCTTATGGGAGTTGAGTCCAGATTGCACCAAACTATTTTTGGTCTCGCCTCATTCACTGAGAGCTGACTGCTTTTGTGCTGCATCGGCAGATTCTTCTCCGGGTGCAGTGCGGTGGGCTGTTAACATCCTTTCACTGCATTTTTATTACATCCCACTTGTGAATTAGACAAGTAGGAGTAATTGTTGGTTTTTAACTCTTTGCTTTATTTTTGTAATCTGGTTTCCCAGCAGTGTTGTCCAAAGCATTGTCGGCTTCTCACGGGTATTAAAGGTTGCACTTTTTTTAAACCACTTTTTTTAAACTCCGGCCTGTTAGTGTTTCTTGTCCTGTATCTTCTCTGAGCATTCACTATAATTTTAAATGTTACCGTTAATGCAACTCATTAAAAAAAAAAGTGAAAATCTTCCAAGTTTTATTTCTCTTTACATGTTTTAACCACTACTTGTTTGTTCTCTTATCGTTTGTTTCATAAAAAAGTATTTTTATTCAGCAACAAACACGTTTTTGTAGAAATATTTTAGGATGCAGATGAGCAGGTTGGTGCCGTCTCTGTTCTTGTCAGGTTTTTTGCGGGTGGATCAGAGCGCAGCGGGCAGCAGATTGTTGGACCTCCAAAGAAGAAGAGCTCCAATGAGGTGGTGGAGGATCTGTTCAAAGGGGCCAGAGAACACGGAGCTGTGCCTTTGGACCGGGCCGGAAAAGGACCAGGAGAATCCAGCAGAGCAAAGGTAAAACCAGAGAAATTACATTTCCTGCTAAAATGCAGCGTGAATGCTAATTACAGAAGAACTCGCTGAAAAACAACTGAAATTAGCTAAAAAATAAAAACATGCTGAAATGAAAGAACAAGCCTAAATTAACAGAAGAAAGCAGAAAGAACACATATTTGCTGAATCAGGTTAAAATAAGCAGAAATTACAAAAATTAGGAAACCAGCTAAAAAAAAAGGCTAAATTTAACCAAAACAAATCTAAACAGTAGCCAAAAATGCAGAGAGAAGCTTAAACGACCAGAAGTAAGCGGAAAAAGCTGAAATGAGCTTAAAAAATGTGGAATTAGCCAAAAAAAGCTAAAATTTACATAAAAGCAACTTAATAGTAGCTGAAGTAGCAGAACAAGCTGAAACTAGCTGAAAGGCGCATAATATGCTGAAAGAAGTTTATTAGGCTGAAAGTAGCAGAAATTACCACAAATAACTTGCATTTGTCTGAAAACAGCTGAAATTAGCTAAAAAGCTAACTGAAATGGTAGAACAACATTAAATTAGCAGAAGAAAGCAGAAGGAATATGTTTGCTCAGTTAGGCTGAAAAAAGCAGAAAAGTGCACAAAAAGGGGAAATCATCTGAAAAATGCTGAAATTAGCACTTAAAAAATATACAGTACTTGAAAAGTAGCTAAAAAAAACTACAAAGAAGCTTAAATTACCAGAAGGAAGTGGAGAGGGCATATTTTTGCTGAATTAGGCTGAAAATAGTTTAAATTAATGCAAAAAAATTATAATTGGCTGAAATAGCTTAAATTAACATAAAAACAGCTATATAGTAGCTGAAACTTGCAGAAATAAGCTGATAAAGGCATAATAAGCTGAAACTAGCAGAAAGAAGTTAGAAGAAGCACAAAAATGTTGTACTGTAGTTAGCAGAAAGAATCTGAAAGGAGCATAAATCAGCTGAAAGAAACAGCTGAAATTAACAGATAAAAAGTTTAAATTTGCAGACGGAAGCTGAAAGAAGCTGAACCAGAACAAAACATGAAAGGAGCAGTAAAAGATTGTAAACACATCTAAAGATGTGAAGGATGTCAAATGAGCTCAATTCATTTTCTATGAGAAAAAAATGTCAGAAAAGGCTAAATATTTCAAAAAGCTAAAGCTGCACCAATACCATAATTCATAGCAGGATTGTCCTGAAACAGCTGAACGTTTTGATGATTTGTTGAAATAGCTGAAAGCTGCGGGACGAGAAAGATGCTGAAAAAAAAACAACATACAGATGAAAAACGAATCACAGAACAGTGAATGTTTCATTTCACACAATTAAGCAGATTTTCTCTCTGAGGAGGATTTTAGCTTCGTGTCATTTTGTCTTATCGTCTCAAACTTTTCTCTAGAGTCTGATGCACGTTTAAGAAATTGATTTATTTTTATTATTTGTATTAAGTCAGCCTGACCTGTCATATTTCTTCCTTTGTTGTTGTTGTGCATTTCAAATCTTTTGATCATTTCTCAGGCTTTTGTTGGTGGAGGTTACAGACTGGGAGCAGCTCCTGAAGAGGAGTCGGCTTACGTAGCTGGAGAGAGGCACGCCTCCAACAGTCAGCAAGATGTGAGTGAAGATCCTGCTTCCTGTTTTCTATTTCTGTCTTTTTTTGTTTTCTTCCCTGGATTTTTATTTAGGCAGGAAATCCTGCAGCTCTAAAACAAGACAGGAAGTTCTAACTACAAAAATCACGTTAGTTTCTTTGAGTGGAATCACAACTTTATGGACAAGAAGTACCTTAATGATAATTGTCATTGTATATTGTGTGTGCTGCTATAAATGAGGACATTTGTTATGTTAGATATGTATTTTACATGGAGGGAGGTGACAAACCATCTGCTACTGAAAACTCATTTTGAACCTTAAATTTTCAACTTGCCAGCAAGAGCCGAGTGCTGTGAGGTCTAAATGTTTTTATTTTTGAATCACTTACTGGATGCCTACTGTCTGTAATTTATTCCTCATTTGATAACTAACAACTTTACTTAACATATGAAAACATAATAATTTTAATAACATAATTTTATAACTGATGTTTAGATCTTAAGGAGGACTGAATATGAGTTGATGCTGCCTCTCCATCAGTAAAAACTCCAGGTGTGAAGTAGATACACCTGCTTCCTGTCTTTAAGGATGTTTCTGTGTCAGGTCCATGTGGTGCTGAAGCTGTGGAAGACGGGTTTCAGTCTGGATAACGGTGAACTTAGAAACTACAACGATCCTGAAAATGCAAACTTCCTTGAGGCAATAAGAAGAGGGTAAGACGAGATGAACTCCTCCAGAGCTACAAAAAGTGTTTGTTGAAGGAGGCAGGCTGGATGTTCAGATGTGCTGTTACCAGTACTGACAGGTGTGACTCTGTTCCTCGTTTTAACCTGCAGAGAGATTCCTCTGGAGCTGAGGCAGCGGTCTCGAGGAGGCCAAGTCAACCTGGACATGGAGGACCACAGAGACGAGGACTTTGTCAAACCCAAGGTGGCCTTCAAGGCCTTTGAAGGCGAAGGACAGAAGTTAGGAAGGTGAGAATGTGAGACTTCCCTCCGTTTGATTTTATGTGGCGCATAAATGTTGGGAAACTGGTCTTACTGGTTCTCTGCACACTTTATCTGGGTACTGACAGTGAGCAGGTTCAGTCCAGGTAATATTCTAAGAGGTAGACATGAGACAGGATTGTAGACGTGAGACAGGATGTAGGAATGTCTTGAAAACATTAAAAATGTGACCCTTACATTCATAGCAGTCTGCTCAGATAAATAGTTTTAAATTATTATTTTTATATAAAAGTTTCTTTTCGGTGCCTTGAGACGACTTCCGTTGTGACTTGATAGAAATAAACTGAACAGAAAATTAAAATGACTGAATACGTTATCTTTTTCTTTCTGCTCATCCAGTGCCACCCCGGAGTTGATTACAGCTCCGTTCACGTCCCAGCAGGACCAGGCTGCCAACGAGGCTCAGGCCAGCGCCTCCGTGACCCTTGACCCCTCCCAGCCCACAACTAACATTCAGATCCGGCTGGCTGATGGTGGCCGGCTGGTTCAGAAGTTCAACCTTACCCACAGGTGACTCATCAACTCTGCCGCAGCTCAACTTTGAGACAGCTTGAAATATTTAAGGAACAGAATTTTAAGCAACAGAATTCAAAAACAGGGTAGATCGGTGTGTGGAAGCAGATTTTAAATTATTTATTGGAGCTGATATTCTGAAATAGATCCATGAAAAGGCTACGCCCTAATTTACACAGGTAAAATGAGCTAAAGGTGTCTTCAGCCAGGCAGATTACCTGAAACAACCACAGACGTAGCCGTTGCTGTAATTCTTCCCACAAAGGCAGGAACCTAAAAACATACTCAGTTAATATATTATAATTAATATACACCTATTTAATATATTTAATATATATTTAAAATGTGTTGTGGTAGTAGCTGAGAGTCATTCACAGCACAACACTAAGGTCAGCTGCAACGCTGCACGAGACTGTGCATGAAGTTATTTTTAAGGTTTGCTGCACGTTACAACCCGGCGCGACAGCAGCACCCAGGAAGTAATTAAAGCTGGGCGTTTCCCCCTGCACCAGGCAAGCAGCCAACTCTTTCACTGGCTGTGTGAACAGTGGTTTTATTTACGACTGTGAATATTATTGATGTTTTTGGAGTCTTACCAACATCAGGACGAGGCCAGGCCAAAATAACACAAACAAAAACAAAAACACCTGACTACTATTTTTCTGAATTAAATAAAATAAACCAAAACACAGATCTCTTACATCAACTAAACTAAAGACAAACAGGAGAAAATGTCTTAAAGTGGCAGCTCACCCTACAAGCTCCTTACAAAACTATTTACAACCAACAGTGTTCAGTCAGGTCATCTGGACGGTTTCTTTTGTTTGCTGAGACGTTTCGTCCTTCATCCAAAGGGCTTCTTCGGTCCGAGGAGCCACAAACAAACTGGAGTCCCACAAATACCTCACTCCCATAGAGGGGAAAGCAGTTTGCTGGTGATCAGATGGTTTCTGGGGCCTGCTTTCCTCTGAGGCAGTCATGCCAAAATGGTTCAAAACACCAAAGTTCATGCTCAATAATCCAGGTACAAATCCAACAATGTTGAATATTGTTGCCTGGATTACTGAGCATGAACTTTGGTGTTTACAACTAATTAATCTGGTGCGTGACAGCCGCTCAGCTGTGGCTGGTTGGGGAGAGCAGAGTGGGTGGAAGCCGACGTCATCACAGACGCAGCTCCTTTCATGCAGCACCTCCCGTCAGGCAGACGCTCCTCGTTCAGCTCCTCGGTGTCTTCCTCAATTCACTTCAGTTTATTTCTTATGATCACTTATTTTACTTGATTTTATCACTGATTTTAGTTGCACTTTGTAGCACTTTGAGACATTAAATTCATTATTACAGTATTATTATTTCTGTAGCACCAATTCACAATAAAAGTTGTCTCAGAACACTGAACATTGAAAAGCCAATTAGTAAAGTTCTCTATTTAAGGATAGCCAGTCATAGCCGTGCACCTGGACTCTTAATTTGCACACAATTAGCAGTTTGCACACAAAACTTCAAACATGATTTCAATAGAAATTCCTATGAAAGGCAGCGGGCGCTATGCATCTCTTCAAGGAATATTTGGCTTTTCATTTACTCTTTAATAATCTTACATGGACGGATGTTAAAGCGTCTGTGACATGATTTATGAACTTTGCAGAAAGTGGCACAACATAAATATCTTTTGTCATTCAACTAT
>JAVCKU010000173.1:9850030-9865321 GCA_032273985.1 Hypsolebias coamazonicus
AATTAGTGAAATTTTCTGAAAAATAGTGCCGTATGCTGCTGGATGACGTCATCGGGTGCCGTTCGTAAGTCCGGAGCACCGTAGGTCGGGGGAGTCGTAAGTCGAGGACCACCTGTACAAGTTTTTTTTTTGTTCTTTTTTACATTTAATGGGCACGGCTTATGTTCAGATGTGCTCATTAACTCTTTGAAATCATGGTAATTTTGTTTATAAGCTTTTTTGAACCAGGAAAATCCCAGTGAGATCACAAATCTTGCGCTGAAGGCGGCCTAACATGCATGTTTTTGGACTGTGGGAGGAAACCGGAGTATCCGAAGAAAACTTACACGAGGAAGTAAAGTGTTGCAGTCTGTTGGCGAGTTGGGAGGGTGTGTAGGCGGGACTTTTACATCGAGGGTACAGCCCCACTCTCAGGATGTGGAGCGAACATGGCGGCAAAGAAATCCCAACATAGTTCGGTTTCCATTTTAACCAAACGGAAATATATGACACATTTTCCCCATCTTTAAAAATGCTGACCGGCAAATAAAAGCAAGAATAGATTTCTGCCAAAACAACGATATGATGCAAGTGTGATGGTGGCGTGAAGGTTTTTGCATTTCATGAACCGCTATGGAAGTTTGAAGATTGGCACCAACTTTAGTTCATAACTACGACCCTTTTAAAGTTACCTACACCAGGTAAGATATTTATTGCTTATTATGTTATCACAGAACCCCATTTCAAAATGTCCAAAATATTTAAGAATATTTAGCATGAAACTATTTGTGTTCAAAACTTTACTTTGTTTGAGGCCTCAGAAGTGAAACATCTGTTTGTTTCGACCTGGACGTGTTTTATAAGTTTCAGATTTATTGTAACAAGAGACTCGGTGAAGCAGAACCATCGTTAATTCATTAGTTTTGGCCACAACTAAAACTTCAAATGAAGCTCGAGTGTGTGGTCAAACAAACAAACAAACAAAAACTCCTGAAATGATCAAAAAGGCAGCAATAATTGAACCGAGGGCACATTTTATGCCCTTCTATTTTTCACAATTGAGTTTTTGAATTATTCTGAATATTTCTGGGGTGCAACTATAACAAAGAGTGAAAGTTACTCATACGGACTCGCACTACAAGAACTTCAACAAAAACAAACAAACAAATAATTACATGTTGCTCACATTTCCAGAAAGTGTGGGACTCACTTCTCTGCATCACAAAGAAGAATTCAACGTTATATTTAGCTGTTTCTTTTGGAGGGTAACAACTGGAGGAGCGTTGGATCAGACTTTTTCTGAACAATAAAACACAAAAAAACCCCACTTATTGCTTTACTGTGATAAAATGACAAACACCTTAGAGCAACAAATGAATAAAATGAACGTTCAAGATATTTACATAAATAAAAAAATCTAAATCAGCATTTTGATACAAAGACTTGTTCAAATAAGGCATGTTCTGTATCAGTTGGTCTAAAAACATCTGGTTTTCACACAAGTCCTTAAACAGACAAACAAAACAAAAATAAATTATTTTACAAATAAAATATTCAAACCAAAAAAGTACAATAAAAAGTGAATCTGTCGGGACTTTAGAGGTTGTTCAATAATAACTGTCATTATTAAAATGTTCAACTCAGACGAGCATGTGACGCAGATTAACTCTGTGCATAGAAGTAAATTTGTGAGCGTTAACATCATCCCAACGTCACGCTGGCCTCATAGATCCATTAAAGTGACTCGGCTGCATCAGCGTTCGTCACATCCACCTGTGTTTAACACTTCTTGATCTTTTGATTCACATCCTCACAGTGAGGCGGAGGCTGCCTCCCACGCTCAAACGTTTGCAACATATGGCTTCTTTCTCATCGTTTTGGCCTCCTGGTTGAATTCATCCACACAGTCAGACAATGAGAGCACAACAAATAGAACGTAGCTGAGCAAAACAGAGCCGAGCATCGTTTACAACGTTCATTAGATCCTTTCATGGAGATACGAGTAAGAGATATGATGATGATTGTCACAGACAAGAACTCAGTTCGACCACGAAGCATCTAAACTCCCCTGCCCGTCGACTTTACAAAACATCAACAGTTTGGAGGTTTGCACAGCTACGCTGCAGGTTGGATGTAAGAATTTGGAGAATTTGCAGAAATAATGCGGCGCTTTAAGCTTTGAAGGATCTACCTGAAACATTTTCTTCTTATGTGATCAGAATTCACACCAGAACAGTTTGGATAAATCAGTGGACATAATGTTTTGGATATACAATCTGTTGCTTTCAATGTATAAAGTGAATAAAAGTGCACTATAATAATAAGAATTAGGGATGCACGATATTGGATTTTTGGCCGATGTCCGATATGTTAAAACTTATTTGGCCGATACTGATATTTTAATATACGATCCTTTAATCAGAACATAGCCTCTTATTTAGGCTTATTTGTTGCAAAAAATGTGTAACAGCTGTAAGAGCTGGTGACATATGTTCAGTAACAGCCATATGATATGCAGAGCACTTTAACGTACCGGTATATTAAATGAAAAGTGTTGAATGTTATTTATTAGCATTAGTCACCTGCGATCTGTCTCACATGTGGAGGCTTGTTCCAGGTTCCAGCTGCAGTGTGGATCCTCTGCACTCCTGTGCATGAAGGACAGACTTTTTAAGATCTAAGTTTTTGTCTATCCACTGTGCCGTAAGACTAATCATGCTAACGAGCTAACGCGACGTCCAAATGTCTGTGGGAAAACTCAGCCATGTGCTATCGGCTATTAGCTTCTCATTGACGTCAGAAATGACGGCTTGTAACTCGGGTAAGTCTACGTCAGAAAAATATTTCAGACTGGGGACGATGTAGCGAGGCTCAACAAAGTCCAAAAATCTTCAGAATCCAATATCCTCAACAACAACAACAAAAACAAAAAACAACTTCCACACCACCGACATTTTGACTTCTTCGCTGCCATGATCAGGTCATGTAGGTGTGCGTGGAATGGCCGATGTTCGATATTTAACTTTAACGCTAATATCAGCTGATGCCAATACCATGCTGATAATATCATGCATCCCTAATAATTTTAAAAACTTTAGGCAACTAAAATCTGAAGATCCCATCTTTATGTTTAGATTTTAAAGTTGTTTCATTAGTGTAGGTTGTATCTTCATTAAACAGTGTGTTTGTCTCTTCTGAGAGGTCAAAGTTCATTGTTTTTTTAATTCAGCTTTCATTCCTTTGCAGATGCTTTGAAAAAATTTATCACAATTTTCTTTCATTTTCACCGTCAGCTCCTTGAATACGAACACCCCCTTCAAGAAAATGCTCCAGCTCAGGCGGTCTGAGAGCGTTTTACCTTTGTGTCCTCTGATACCACCTACTCATCCCAAACAGACACAGCCTGACCGAGAAGCAAAAAAAAAAAAGTCACTCTGATCAAAGTCCCCTCATACAAATCATGAAAATACCATTTTAAAAAGAGCTGCGATCAAAAGATGTCACACGAAGTGTCCGTTAACGTGTTCCGCTGAAGAGATCTTATGTGAGATGATCCGTCAAAGACAAGAAGCAGCTTTTTTAGTTATTTTTGTGATGGATAATTCTTATAAGCTGCACTGGAAACACACTAACCAGAGTGACAGGTAAGGACTAGCTACAGCACAAGAGCAACAGGTTGAGCAGAAATATACACGGACCACAGACCGAGCACAACTCCATTCAGATCTACATTAAGGTGTCAGACTGAGCTACTGTGTTAGTTTAATATCAGCTTTCTGTGAATGCAAGAAACAACGAGTAGGAAAAAAATTCCCCCTGAAATCCGATGAGCTACTCTAACAGCTACCTGAAATAAAACCAAAAATATATAGATTAAGAGCAAAATAGGCACAAAATAGATATTTGAGTTCATACATAAATCATAAACTCATTTACATTTTGATTAGAAATGATTATTTTTTTTTTTTTACAAGTTTTCAACAATCCAGGCTTGCTTGTTGCTTTGCTAAGCTAACTGGAAGCTAACCGGAAAGTCATTCATGCGTAGGTCGGACAGGTGTTAATGCTAAAATGTTTCTTTTTTTTATGGTAAGTGACAAAATAAGCATTTTAAACTGTGACTACAGAATCCAAACTTTATGCACGAAGAAGAAACAAACAAACAAACAAACAAACAAAAACAGATTACTGTAGTTTTAGATTCAGTCAAAACACAATCAGGGTAGAAACACAACCAAGTCTCACATCGTCGGTCGTCTTTTCATTTTCTGAGCCAAAGCCTCACGTCATGCATATCATTTCAGAAACGAAACAAAATAAAAGCACAGTGAATTGAAAAAAAAAAAAAATAAAATAAAAATAAAAATTACAAACGGCACTCAGTTTTTAAAACGCAAGTCCAACGCCATATATAGTGACCTTCAGTCATTAAACTGTGAGGAGTTTTCAAACTTTTTAGCATCTAACTCCCAAAATACCAACAACAAAGACTTGTGGCCCCAAAATATTCTTGGTTGAACGACAAATATTTCCATTAAATTTTTTTAAAATAATAAATTCTAAGCTATCATTTTGTATCTTTTTTTTTTTTTTTTTTTTTTAATTTAGTTAAAACACGCTAGAATAAATCATTTTGACATTTGGTTTGTTTATAGAGATTACCTCAGGACCTCATGACCAACAGTGGGGTCTTTGAAAACCAGTGCTTTAGATCGAGGAGTTTTGTCCTTTCTACTCATCAATCCACAAAAATTATATATTTTAATGACTTTGCGCTAACAGATTGGCCTGCACACGGCAGCATACAGGAGCCTAGTTCAGTTTGTGCAAACTGAACTTCTTCCATGTTGGTTCACTGGTACAACCAGCAGGTGGCACCAATCAGTCTGCCTTTAAAGACTGACTACTGTATAGACCAAGTAGATTTCCATTTAATTTCCCCATTCTTTAATGTACTAATGTAGCAGCTTTAAAACGTGCAAAGCAATGCTTCATTCCTCAAAAACATGGCTCTTCATCCCAGGACATGTCATATCTACATCCAAAGTTAAATAAATCTGCGCTTCTCAGTCTATTTTACCAACAGTGCATTAAATCCCACATAAACAGTGTGTAGACTGAACTTCAGGTTTATGAGAAGTTTCCAACAGGTGATGTTCAGGAACAAGCATCACATTTAATCTTAATTTCTGGACATCCACCTGAGACGTAAACTTGGAAATCTCTTGGATTTTCCTTTGGGCTTTTGGAGAATGCAATGAGAATGCATCTTGCATGGTGACGTTGACGCAAAAAAGGGTGTCCTGTCATTTTCCTGGCGGTATAGCATTTTCTAGAGTTGTAAAATGTATTACATCACAATAAACGGCCAAGCATTGACTGTCAGGAATCAAATATCAGGGATATTTTTTTCTTGGGTTCAATTTCCATCCATTCATTCATTATATTCTGCTTGTTCTGGAGATGGGTTGTGACTCCTTTACAAAACATTCAGTGACGTCCTCTGGAAATATCTGTAATGATATGAACTTAAACTGATGATCTGAACTTTTTTCTTGTTATTGTAATGTCTGTGCACATTCTACTTGGCCTAAAGGATGGATATCTCAGCTGGCTTTGGCTTTTTATGAAAAGAGACTCTTGGGTTGGTTGTGTTTCTACCTTTAGAACGTACCTGAGTTCCGTGTGATCAGTGAAAAGTGTCTGCAGTTTAGGTTTAGAGTGGATTTTTCCACTGACATTGGTCAATAAGCAGTTTGTCCTAACTTTGTCATATATGTACTTACTCTTATATGTTGTACCTATACTGTATATACACAATGATCATGGCAACATGTCATAATCAATGACTGACAGACCAATAAATATTTCCCTGCATTTAAAACTATTTAAACAATCAACGTTAAACATTTAGGCATTGATCATACATTTCAAGCAGCTCATTTAGTTTGCACAAGCCAAGAGACAAAGATTTTGGTAGCGACAGCTAAGACCATTTAGCACGAGATGATGAGGAGCAGAGTTAATCAGTCCTAGCTCTACTTCTTAAATGCCCTTTTGCTAAATAACTTCTAAAACAGCAGGACAGGAAGTTCTCACTCTTCCTCTCCTTGCATTTTGCTCCAAACAAGTCCAACCCAGAACTGGAGAAGCCGTTCAGTAGTTGAGGACCATAGAAGAAGTGATGCACTGCTATATCTGTGACCCCCCAAGGTCTCCCCCGCCTGCGGGGTAATGCCTCAAACCTCCTCCCCTACGAAGAGAGTGCAGCGCCACAGTGCAGCAGCCTCTGAGCAGTGACCCAATGTGATACATGGGCTGTCCGCCGCGGACTGGACCGCGACAGAGCCATGCCACAGTTGGCACCACAGGGATGGCCACTGCCAGTAGATCAACCAAGAAGTGACGACTCCAGTAACTTTTCTGAACCTTGGACGAGTCTTCGTCCTCTACTGCAGTGCCCCATGTGGCTCCTTGTTCTTTTGTTTTACCTTCATCATTGTCCTCGTCGTCCTCATCATTAACTTCCACAACGGTGACACCTGCCACTTCCTCATGGGACATAGCTCTTCTTGGTGGTTGGGACGTGTGAGGTTGCTGTTCGCCTGGAGATGGAGACAGTCTGGTGCAATCTGGACTCAGTTCAGCCGTCTCTGCCTTTCTTGAGAGCGCTGATAAGCCATCCTCTTCCTTCCTGACTTCTTCTCCCTGGCTTTTGATGTTTGTTTTATCTGCTCTGCCTTCTCCACAGCATCCAACGTAATTAAGCTCTCCTTGTGTTCTTGCTGATTTTTCAGCTAAATTACGTTTTCCTAGGGCTTCTACTTCTCCAAACACTTCGTCCACCTCCACCATCTCTCTCATGAAACCTTCCTCTGCCTGAAGGTCCTTTCCTGTTTGCTTAATCACAATTGTTTCCACCTGCTCCACTTTCACAGAACTGTCTTTCTCTTTTTTCTCCTTCTCCTGCTTTTCCTCTTCCTCAGGTTTTTCAGTTCCCCCGCACAGTGGACTCTCCATGGAACATTCCACTGTGGCAGAGCGGGGTAAAAGAGGAACCAGTGGGGTTTTGCACACTGGAATTGGCTCTGTAGCTGTACTCATGACAGTTGCTGTAGTTATTGAAGTTGTGGTGGTAATGGAGTCCAGGTCCTCTTCCACATCAGACATCCAAGTGGAGGTGGGGCTGCAGGCCTGAGAGCGAAAGGTGCGTTGCTCTGCAATCGTGTCCAAATCAGAGGGATACGCAGCTGTTGAAGGGATGGGGCAGCTCTCAGTCTGAATGCCAGCCTCCCTTAGTGGGTGTAGGTACAAGTGGTGGTGGGACAGGCATGGGTGGCTCATGCAGTTCATGCCACCAAGACCACAGCGAAATGATGCCAGACGATCACCTGTACAGAGCTTTTCATAAGTGGAGGAATGCGGCATGGTTTGCGGCACTGCGTGGGACATATGAGGGAACGAATGAGGTAAGGTATGAGAGAAAGTGTGAGGCTGAGAGGGAGGAATAGATTGAGGCAAAGAATGGGAGAAGGTATGAGTGTAGGAGTTAAGTAAAGATGCTGTTTCCTCTGAGAGGTAGGCGGCCTCTAGCAACAAGTCAGCCCGGCTGGGAATGCTTGTTTCCCCGCAGCACACAAAGCCGCTGTCTTGGGTACCATCCCCTGACAAGCAAGGAAAATCTGTCCCATTTTCATTCCGGTCCGCCAGTGCCTGGTCGCTCAGCTTGGTGTAGGTGGAGCTCCTAGTCAAAGACCGGGCTGGAGAGCCATCGCAAGAGCAAGACCCCCTCCCTCCCACTGTAAGTTTAGGAACAACCCCAGGACTTTCTCCTGAAACAGATGCTGGTGCTGAACCCCCAACACGAGTCCTACAGCCTGATATGGCTTCTCCTTCCTTGGCTAATCCTGCCTGGGCCAACTCCATGTTGAGCAAAAGGTTCTCCAGCTTGTGATTCTGAGTGTTGATATCCTGGAAGTACTTCTGGACACCTACGTCCCCACTCATCCCACCAGCATCGCTAAGCCTGGCCCGAACAGTGTCCACAGCCTGTTTTAGCTGCTGGATCTCCCGACGAGCTTCTTTCAGGGCTAACTGAGCCTCCACACGGTGACATTCCTCCTCAACCCAGTCTTCCTGCATACGATAAAGCCGAGTTCGCAATTCGTCAATCTCCGTGTCCCTAAGACATTGAGAAATGATAAAAAATATGAAAATGTGCATGAAAAAACAACATAGGAGCTATCTTTCTGGGAAGTTTAAAGAATCGTTTTTGTTGTCACATTGTCTCACCTGTCCTGCAGTGTATTGACAGTCTCTTTAAGTTTGGCTCGCAGGTGTCGAATACACACCTCCTTCTGCTGGAGGGGTGTAAGGTACTGCTCTGGAGGAGGAGGACGGATGCCATGGTTGTCTGTACATGATGTATACTTCTGACGCCTGGGACAAACAGCATACAAGTAAATGCAGGAGACGGTTTTAGGCAGTGCTTAGTTTGTAAACCAAAGATGCTGGAATGCAAATAGTGTGGGGGGCTGGGCTGGATGGTATTGGGGTCCTCCCCTATAAAATTTTGGATAAAGAGATGCAATTTTAATGGGTTGTTAAACCTATGTTTACCTACATTTGTAAATACTTGATTCAGTAACTATTTTAGAGAGCAACAAGAAGTAGCCTGACCAACAGCTCTCCTTGTGTGAATAGAGCATGCTACACTTCTCTCAAGCATCTTCACACCTGCTCCAGTACTACCTCGATTGCCACTGCCTTCATGTGCTTCAATTCTTGGTTGTTTAGTTGTACAATGAGGACTTAAAAAAAGAAAGTAAATTGGACTGTCTTTTTGGCATTTTGATCGCTGTTATTTTGACAAATTGGTGCCGTTGTTTCGATACGTGATGTACGTAACGTGATTACCCATCAAATATTTCTCGTATTTTTAATAAATAATGAAAAATTTATTAATGACCCACTGAACCTTTAAAACTAATTTGCAATTTAGTTTTTTTTTTTTTTTTTTTTTTTTAATTAAATTGCTCATGACTGTACTTTTCGGGGCTGAGTTTTTTTTAAGGGTAGAAGCAGAAACGCTTACTTGAAGGGGCAGCTCTGATATGATATTAGGAAGCTTGTAAGTGGCTGTTATGTTTAAAATATGTGTTTATGTAATAATTTTCAGTTTGCAAAACTAATATAGGTTTAATTCGTTCAAGGTGGTCAAATTTGTTCTCCAAGAGAATTGTTCTCCACGTCTTCCAAGTAACTTTTAGGTTCTGCTGATGTTTCCATGTTCACTATCTTGTAAGCATGGAAAATCTCAATGTCTACATTGCAGCTCCTAATCCAAGACCTACTTCAGTGTTTTAGAAGAATTAAAAACTTTAAGTTTAGTTAAATGCAGCATTTTCATTAGAGACAGAACCTGAGCATGGGTATGCTTAATATATTTATTGTCATTTCCTTACCCCCTTACTGTGGTTACAGTAGATTTCACAGCTTGCAGTATTAATTAGATACAGGATCAAAGATCAGGCTCAAAGTCAAATGTAATGTTAGAGTTTTGATGCTTTAAGTAGAGCTTATAGACAGATTGTAAAGACTTTCCAATCAGAAACATCTGCTTTCTGCAGTTTGAATCTCTAAAACCATAAAAGTTGTTTCACATGGCTTTACTGTAATTTCATTGTGACCACATAGCACTTTTCACTTTTTAACCTTCTCAATGATTTGAAAAACAAAACAAATTCTGATAAAGAACATTTCATACCGTTAGGAAGTCAAAAAGAAAAACAAAACTTTTCAGACTTCTGATTATTTTGTCTAAACGTTTCTTTTTGGTTTGGAAAATGGCAAGTATATGTTTTTTTCTTTAAATTACCATAATTGCCAGTCTATAGAGCACATCCGAATATAAGCCGCGCACACTAAATAAAAAAACAAAAACTATTTGGTACAAATATAAGCCGCACTTGTGTATAAGCCGCAGGTGTTCACGTTGTAACACAAGTGGCAGCACACATTGCTCAGAAGATGTAGAAGATCAAGAATCAACCACCAGATGGCGTTTTATTTGCAGCAGTTTACTGTTCAACATGCATGGACAGGGTGAACTCCACAGGTCTTCATGACAACTACCTCTGTCACTCTTGGTTACTCTCCTGGATGTACACATATACTAGGCTAAGAAGAACAGACCAATCACTAAAAGAACAATACTAATTATCTAAGAGAAATTATTAACAATTAACATACATTTTACCCATATTCCCTCCCTGAGGCCATGTAATCAGCAGTCAACCACAGTATAAGTATACAACCACAATACAAGGTAATAAGCCATGGGGTTCAAAGCCTGTGAAAAAAGTAGCAGCTTATAGATCGTAAAGTACGGTATACAAAAAACAAACAAACAAAAAAAAAAAACCTTCAGAACTGTTACTTTTTTGTATATTTCACATTTGGTTTAAAATGAGTGAAACAAAGCAGCCTTTCTGAGTAAACTCGTGCGGTTTGGGATGCTTTACCCTTTGCTGGGGCTGCATTCATTGCCTTTACATGAGCCGGAGTTGCTGCTACTGCTGGCGGAGACGTTGCAGCAGGGATCATTGCTGCTGGGTGCAGCCGGTGTCCGCCTGGTCCAAAGTGAAAAGAGACATGTTACTCTTTACTTTTTATCATAAAACTAAAGCCCACTGAACTGCTAAACCAACTCCATCACTCATCTATAGATTAAGATGGACACAGATGTAACACATTTCAGTCCAAGGCCACCAGCATGCCAGTAGAGCACATATACTGTATCCACAGAAAGATCACAAAACATGATCGCACCCCTCTGAACACTGTCAGTGTTACAGCTTTTCTAAATAGCAAAGAACATTTAAACGGACACAGAAAGGAGCATGCATAAAAACACAAGTGCAGAAAAATATGGAGTGAGTAGCAAATTAGACTTGACACATTGGTGTAAAAACAAGTTATTCTTTCCAGCATGTGACATCATTGGACAATAACAGCATTCCCGTGCACAGAGGACAAAAAAAAAAACACCAACAGGAAGGACTCAGAACGGACCGGGAACGCGGGGTGGAGGGAGAGTTTGTCGAGCGGTTGTGGCGGTCCGATGACTTCGTGGAGGTGTATCCTTTAGATGGAGACTTGGTGGATGCATAGCCTTTAGTTGGACGCATTGAGACCATATAGCCTGTCTCCATGGGAACATAATCTAGCTCTATGAATCTGCAGTAGTCAAACCTGAGCGGGCAGAGACAAGAGAGCGTTAAATGACAGACGATTGTTCACTGGGCCACACCAATGGCAGCCATTCATGTTTATGTTTGATGTCTTGATATCAAGCATCCTATTTGCCCATTAGTTTGCAGTTACTCTGAACTGGTTGCACATTTGGTTGTACCAGTTTGACATTTTGGTACACCAGTGGAACAAACACTCTCACTAGGAAGACTTTATTTTTCAACTGGTGGCACTTTTGTTAGATTAGTTTAAGGGGAAATCCAAGTGGTCAGCCAAAGTGCAGAACTAATACAAAAGTTAACCGGACCACCGGACCATTTTTTTAATGTTACAAATTATTTAGTGAGGCTAATGAATGTCAGTCAACCAGAGGGCTACAATTTAAGCCTTTAGCCTGAAACAATGTTTTTTAATTAGTTAACGTCAGGAATTGAGTTACTTTCCAATTTACCTGTGCAGCTGAGTTATCTTCTAGTTTGGTATGGTGGTGCATTAAAAAGCCAAATAGTTAGCACATTTAGGCCACTACTGTATAACCTTTAGTACAGTATGATTTAGCCTCGGTGAATTGTTTTTTTAATCACTAGTTGTCGACTGAATCAAACTTGTAGCCAACCATGTCATAGGCATAAACAAAAATCATACATGTTAACTAGTCAGGCGGCACGGTGGCTCAGTCGGTAGAGCTGTTGCTTCTCTGTGAGAAGGTAGCTAGATCAAATCCTGGCCAGGGTGCGTGGGTTTTCTCTGGGTACTCCGGTTTCCAGCATGTTAGGCTGATTGGTGACTCTAAATTGTCCCTAGGTGAGATTGTGACTGGTTTCTGGTTCTGTGGTTTCTGTTTCTATGTGTTCCTGCCTGCGATGGACGGGAGACCTGTCCAGGGTGTCTCCCGCCTTTCGCACAGAGACCGCTGGGGCACCAGTGACCCTCATGACCCAGAAAGGAAGGAGCAGGTAAAGATGGATGGATGGTTAACTGGTGGGGCTAAAATTGTGACAGTAACTAGTGAAATAGTAAGTAGAATTTGTGGGAGTTCCAGTTTTTTCTCCTGCAGCTTCTCGACACTAGATGGCACCAACAAGCTGCGGACCATTCTCCTAATGAGCTGCAGGAGTATAAATGGCAGTTGATGACTTCACTTCAACACTGATGCATTATCTGCCTACCGGTAGTTGTGTTCCTAACCACTTTACCATTCCTTGTGATTTGTGAAAACTAATGTCTTATTCTCATGTGTTGCAGAATTGACTCCTGTGTTCCTCCTGTGCATTGGACCTCCTGGTTTTAGCTTACAAACCTCTTAGTGATTCTTTCAGCCACTCCTCGACTTCCACACTGATGTATTCTCTGGAACTTCCTCGTTCATGGTAACTGGAACTGTTTGGACCTTCACAATTGACTTCCAACAGACCAACTATACATTGAATCGTCCTCAAGGATCCAAACCTCCATATTAACACTTGTCAGAATTTGTGGTGATTAGTAAACATGTAAGAGTTTTTTTTATGCTTGGTTACCTTCAGCAACTATATTGATTCAGTGGTCCACTAAAAATAATCAGCTGGTGCTTCTGGGTTTGTACTGCAGCACTTTGGTTGACTATTATTATTTCTCCTCTAAGTAGGTAGACAAAAGAACCACTGGTTGGGAAAAAAAAACATTATTAGTAAGAAAGTTTGTTCAACTGATGCATTAAAACATCAAAGTGGTGAAAGCAAACATACAGTTAGGGCATTGTTGCAAAAAAGGTGGGCAGAAATTAAGCTTGATATCAAGCATTGGAAATCCATACGCCAATGGATTGTCAGACATGATGCCACGTGCATGCTACATGTCCATACAGTGAGTTTTACTGGAGGTGAGACAAAGCTGTCAGGCATGTAGCGAGTCTTGGCAGGTGGTACCAAAGTCAAACCAACAAGCTCTCTAAGAGGTCGTGCATTAACAGGTTGAAGCTCCGTTTGACTTCCGATGTGGAACATCTCCACAAAACCATCTGCAGCTTTACCAGTAGAGAACGAAACAGCAACACTCTGAAGTCTGAAACACTTCAGAGGAAAAGATGCCCCGAGGGAAGCAGGAGAGCGTGCTAACATTAACTTTTCTTTCTAACAGCCTCATCATCCTGAAGCATCTTGCATCAAGTTAGCTTTCACTCAAATGCATCTAAACACAACAGCACAACATGTTTTATAGTTGTAAACTGCTTGAAATGATTTAACCAGGATGAGCTGGTCCAATCAGCTGCTATAAAATGTTAAAACTAATAAACAGAAGTCTAACTTTCCATATCATATCAGAAAAATGGCCATTAAAAAAAATTGATCTGTATTTTCATTTCTAGCCCCAAACCTAAACATAGCACACACAATATAATTATGATGAGTACAGCTGTTATGAAAACATCTGCTGTTTAAAATGTAAATGTTGAGGAGAACTTGTAGAAGGCAAATCGTTCCAGATAAAATGTTCAGATTGTCATAAGTTGGGAGAACCATGGTGAGGGTACATACATGGGAGCTAACGGATATTAGAAAATAGCTTTGTTCATTAAACATAAACCTCGAGGCTTGAAGACTGAACGCAAGAGGTAACAGTTCAGCCTGGCTCTAAGGCTGCTATTAAATATTTTATTTTGTATGCTATAAGCATACTATTCCTTTTAAATTTCAGAAAAAAACTTAAGTCCATTTAAAATCTATGTATTTACCTTTTTTTAAATAAATACTGTACACAGTTTATTCTATTCTAAGGGTTTAGTGTGAGCCGTGTTCCCTCCTGGATCCTGTCTTTATGTGAAACTGTCTGCTGGTCCTCAGCAGTTCCACCTTAAACCATCCTGCTAAAAACAATGAAGTTGAGAGTCAAAGTACAGCCAAGCAAAGGAAGGACAATCCACGATGGGCAACTCGTGTCACAATTTGTTGCTTGCAATAAATTTGATAATGTTCCATATCTAGAAATCAGTTTTGGCAGAAGCTCAGATTATTAGTGACACATATCAAAAGGGTTATTGCCCAGTCACTGGAGGAGAGGACAAACAGGATGAGTCAGAGCAGTCGTGAGGGATTTGGACACAGGACACGGTAACTACACGCCAACACACCACATCTGAACATGGCTTTTGTCTTTGTGCTGAGCCAGATGATAACGATGATGTTCTGAAGATCAATCAGATGGACTGAACCAAGATGGTAAACGGACTGTACTTGTGTAGCTCCTTTCTATCTGATCAAGACACTCAAAGCTCTTTACAACACCCTCATTCATCCATTCATACAGCACTCTACTAGATCTATACAAAGACTAAGCAGTGCTTCATACACTGATGGGACACACATCGGAGGCAATGAGGGGTTCAGTGTCTTGCCCAGGGACTCTTCGGCATTTGACTGCTTGTGGAATTGAACCCCCAACTCTTGCATTGGAGGACGACTGCTCTAACCACTTGGCCACAGCCACCCAAATAAGAAATAAGAAAAACTGCAAATGTGCCAAAAGAAAGAAGAAAAAAAAAGAACAAAAACAGGAAACTAAAGTTAAAGAGGCTAAGCAGACAACAAGCAACAAACCATCACAAAAACTCCAAACCTGTGAAACTTCCTGCAGGATTATCATTCATTTCTACTTGAATGAAAAATGATGGCAGTAAAAATTAATAAAATAATATTTGCAAGAATTACTGTAAAATCTCTGGAACTGTTTGAAAACTGCAGCACTCCACTTTGATCTTGGTCCGACTCGGACTAGCCATTCACTTGTCAAATTGGCCCGAATTAAAATGACTTCTTTGGTTGTTCAAAGACGTATCTACAACAGGAAAGACATGAACTGCTCATAAAATTTTCACTGAACGGGAACGCTCCCTTTCAGAGTTAGAGTCAGAGAGTCTTTATTGTCATTTGCACCACATGTGGTACATGTGATGAAACAAGATGATGTACACAGGGTCGCAGTTACACTCAACAATAAAATGTAAAAGAAAAACATTACTAAGATCTAAGATGTGAACTAAGAAAAACACCAACTAAAAATACACTAAGCACTAATATCATA
>JAVCKU010000173.1:10121779-10131825 GCA_032273985.1 Hypsolebias coamazonicus
GAGCTTGATCTTAAATTGAAGTGGAAGAGAGTACACTTGGCCTATAAATGATTATTGCAGAGCCAGGGATGAGTATTAGCCAAGTGATATGGAGGCAGGAATTAATGACTTCATTCATTCAGAACGGCTATTACCGCATGCCAAGACAATAAATGTCCTGGCAAATAATTTACAATTTAGTGAAGAGTAGCAATAGTCCACATCGTAAATGAGGGAAAACCCAGTATGAAAACATGTATTTACACCATTCTTGGCCTGGATTAGGGCGTGGAAAGACAGTTTGCAGAGGGTTTGGGGCTAAGATGGGGTAGAGTTAGGGCAGCCGACTTGGGACCAGCAAGTCGCAGTTGGATTCCCAGCCATTCCCACATGTCTTTGAGCAAGACATCTAATCCTTAATTGCTCCCCGGGCGCTTACATAGTTGCCCACTGCCCCACCTGGGTGTACCTCACGTGTGATAGGTTAAATGCAGAGAACGAATTTTGCCATTGTATGGAAACATACAATGATGACAACCTCAGACTTTCCATCCCTCGCAGCACATGAAACACCAATTTTTAGAGACAGCCTTTGCCTGAAAGTCAGCAGTTATAGGGAACCAAAAAAAAAAAAAAAAAAAACTCCATTTTTTATTCTTCTAAAAGAAATTGTAATAATGAGGCTTCACCAGCAACCATGTGCACATTAAAATTTGATGCATCTGAGCACACTTATGTCACACTCTAGCGTCTTGAAACAATGCACTACAAACGCACAATGAAGAAGTACAGTGTATATGTTGCTGTACAGCTTGTGGGTGTCGCTTGATCTTCTTTACATTCTTAGTCCTTGCTTCTCAATAGTCCATCTCTTCATTAGCAGCAATGTGGAATCATTTGGAAATGTGTGTGTGTCGGTATGCTTGGCCTATATCCTGCTGTGATAGTCACATGGCTTCTCTCAGACAGCAGCCATTTGTTACTGTCGTTTTAATCATGCTAATGCAGCCTCTCCCTCCCTTTGCTTTCACATAAGCAGACCAAACTCATATATACATTTATATTCATGAATACACATTCACACTTACATGAATGTTAAGCGGGGGAAAAAATGAGCATCCGGATTCCCTACGTCATATTAAAAAAAATGTAAGTGGAGAGTTCCATAACTCCATGTCTTGGTATCCCTGTGGGCACTACTTTGCACAAACACACATACTGGTATACATACGTAGACACATATACCTTTAAATTGACCCACACATTTGTGTGTACACAATTATACAAGAATTGAAAACTAAGATGAATCAAATCAAGTGGTAACTTTGTCGGCGCTGCTGCCTTTTTGCCTACTACGTTTTTTCCCCAAGTGTTTTCCATTTTTAGTATTCTGCTCAGAAGCTGCTCTTCACTTTCTTCTCCCACTCTCCCATAGCCTCTCGTTCTCCCCTCCTGGGAGTTGAGCCCAGTGCATGTTAAGTGATATGGCTTCGGGAGTTTTACTAGCAAGGCTGTAGGTACCACTCAGCATACTGTAGGAACTGTATCAGGAATGAGAGAAAGTGGTGGTTGTGGGTTTTTTAGTCAGTTTACCTACCCATGTAAAAATTATCAATCTTATGAATCTGCCAAAAGGGAGTTGTCGGCTGATCAATGGAGAGGACGGCAGAAAATAAGAGCGATTTGAGGGTTGTGGGAGGGACGGTTGGAAGGTGGCAGGAGAGAAAAATGGAGGGGGGGAAATTATTGAAAGACCTACAGCAAGAAGGCAGATTATGAAATATACATGTGAGTGAGCCTCATTTGGACAGAGCTGCGTAAAACAAAAAGATACAAGAAGCTGTTTTTACTCTTTCATACCTTGCATCCTCCATCTGAGAGCCAGGCAGCTGTTTTTAGTGGCAGCAAAGCGAGGTACGTTAAGGATATTTTTTCATGTCAAGCTTTAGTGGGTCTTCACTGAGGTAGTGACATGCAAGGGGTGGGGGGGTGATTGGAGGTGTGCGGAGTAGGTGACTGGAAAAGCGCCTGTCCTAAATTCAAGGCCTGGTCTTGCCTGTGGGTGATTCCCACACTACCAGGCAGTGTTGTATGTAAATGTCATGGGACTCGACAGAGCGAGAGGCTGTCTCTCTCTGTTCATTTGACAGGACATGACAGGTCAGAGAGGTGCATTTCTCGCTTATGTTGGAGAAAACACAAGTACATCAAGTTTGACACACCTGGCTAGGGGTTGCCTTTAAACAAAACTCTGGGAAAGTCAAGAAAAGTACAGAAGATCAGATATATGAATGAATATACCAAGGAATATTTGTATGGTTATGTCTTTTTTATCTGTTGTGAGATAGTGTATTGGTATGGACCCCCCCCCCAAAAAAAAAAAAACATTAAATTTGACATTTTGGACAAATATGTCCTATGTGACTTGAAAAGCTTTTCCCATTATGCTTTGTCAGCCACAAATCTCCTGTTCCACCCATCACTGCAAGTCAATTCATGACAGCACGCTGCAGTACATTTGTCAGTTACGAAAACAGAAAATTTCAGCACCTACAATTAACTTTCAAAACACACACACAAAAAAAATCTACACAGGGTCCCAGTTTGCCTTTTTCTTAACAAAATGTTTTGTGAAAATTTGAACCAATTGTTTGTATACTTGCAAAAAAAAAAAAAAAAAAAGTAATAAGATAAACACCAAAAGATGTATAACATTTTGAGTCAATATGACTCACTATGGCTGCCACAGTTAATAGGCTTTAGCTAATACCAAAATATCTACCCCTGTATCAGCATTATATATTGTGCTATAATTTGTTGTGGTCAAAGCTGACAGTATGTTGTTAATATTACATTTTTCTTTTCACATTTACAACTAATATTCTCAAATTTATGTTTTGTTTTTTTTTTTTTTTTTTTTTTCTCGAGGTCCTGTTTCATACAAACAGAAAACAATATTTCATATGACAACAAACAAAACAAATATACGTCTATAAGCGGAAACCCCGAGCTGTGCAGTCAGTCGTGTTTCCCTCGCGTCGCTTTGAATGTCAAAGCCTGAAGGTTCAATGACAGCAATCGCCCGGAGGTCGCTGGTTTTACACACTTTTCGCTCTAGAAGCAGCTAAAAGAGGAAGAGGAGTAAAGAGGTGGCGGGGAAGATGAACGCTGTCGATCCATTTGTGCACGTTTTCAGCTACCTTGTAGATAAAAACTGAAACACTAGTGGTCTGCAGTTATCAGCAAACTGTGGCTAAAAGCAGCAAATTACAGATCAACTTCCGGTTTTCAGTATTTATTCAATATTTAACTTTTTTTCTGATATTTTGGTTCACCTGAGGCACTGCAGATGCTAAATATATCAGTAAATGGTCTAGAACCAGAACAAGATTTGAATTAAATGTATGAGATGAAAAATCCAATACTGCCCATGCAACAGAGAATATTAAAATGATAAATTGAGTTTGTTTAAATGTGCTGCATAATGTGCATTATTGTGGTCACTGTGTCGTCATAATCTAGTTTCTAAATATTCTGCTGACTTGTTCTATATCATTAAACCAGATTACATCATGTAAATACTATTTAATTTGTTTTTCTTTAATTTACTTTGTTGTTTCAACTTATAGTCTTAGAAACAATGCTCTAGGAAGAAGTATTACAATTTAAATTAGCTATAAACATTATAATAACCTGGATTTAGCTACTTTTTACACACTTGCCCAATTAAATTAAAAAAATTGTGGCAATTACCGTACTGTCCGATAACTAAAAGCTCCAATCAGTATTGTAGTGTCCATGCAATAAGATATTTTGTATACATTTCTTAGATTCTGTAGTTACTTTACAAAACTTGTACCGTTTCAAAACTAAAACTTCCGTACGGTACAGTGATGACTGTGCGTATGTTAGGTCTATTCATTAATTACCGTACAGAGAATTTATTTACAGTACAGTAAATAAAAGCTCCATATAGTATGGTTATTAGAGCCCCAACTGATATGTACTGGTAAGGCCGATATTTTAGGTAGATATAGATGTTTGGGGACATGTTGGTATTGGTGATAACTGTCCCATTGTGCACCGATAAAAGCGCTTCTAATTTTCACCCCTAAAACGTTGGAACGAGTTGTAATTGTACAATGTAGGGCGTATGAAGACAACTTTCAAGTCGTTGCTATTCACTTAAGTTTCACTTGCACATTCAGCACAGACGAAGCAGGGAGCAATACTTTGTGTATTTTGCAAAACAGAGCATCTAAAGTTTATTTGAACTGATCTGTGAAATAAATCAACAATAATAAATTATTTTCAATCCTCCAACTCGCGTGTCATTGCCTTGTCACATGCCTCTCAAGTTAGCAAAGCTAACGTTTGGATAACGTAGCATAGGCTATTGTAAAACTTTTTCCTAAAGAATAAATCTAACATAGCAGTAAACAGATATTAGTGTTAGTAATGTTAGCTTTGTTGTCCTAAATTAAATGCATTGTTTGTCTGAAATCTTAACTTCTCTGCAAAAAAACCCTCCTGCAGTCAATACTAATTAGACCTTCACTATACACCTAATCCCTAATTGCTCCCCCCAGGCGCTTACCGGTACGTAGCTGTTCACTGCTGCACCTGAGTGTATCCAAGGTACGATGGGTTAAATACAGAAAACTAATTTCACCATTGTATGGAAACATACAATGATAACACATACAATGATAAGCGTTTCTTTTAATTTAATTTTTTGTAACACACGTGATAACTTTACGGTGAATAGTGGAAGATAGAAAATGTGAACGCACGTTATGAAGATTGTTTATGACCAGTGCACCACTTGTAAACCTATGTGGGACTACGTAAAGCGTATTTATTAACTACAGTACAGAGATTTCATTTGCTGAACAGTAACCAAAAGCTCCATATGGTATTTTGGTGATTATGTATACTATAGCTTCAAGATTTAGTGGTTACCAGACAGATTTTATTCACAGTACAGTACTCTGGTGGCCAATGGCTATATTTAATATGTTTTGTAGTTACCAGGGATTTTATTTACTAAAAAGAAACTAGTAGCCTTCTACGCTAGGTACATACCATACATCTCCTACTGTGGAGAACATGCAAATAAAAGATTAACCATACTTATTAATCTTTGTAGTTAAATGTACATATTTTATGGAAATTAAAAGATCTGTATGATACTGTTGTGACAATGCATATAGTTTTATTTAGTAGACTTCGTTTTTGCCGTACAAAACAAAAAACAAATTCTGTACGATAACCACCTGTAAAAGTTTTGGATAGTTCAGTGATAACCTTAAATACAAGCAACTTGTCTTTTAGGCTGGGTCCTTGCCGAATTACTCTCTTGGTCATAGTTGTTACAAACTCTTCAGCACCATGATGGCAACACATATATTTGTTTTATGGGTTCTGCAGTTACTGTACAGAGCTTTTATCTAATGAATTACAAAAACCTTAATTTGTTGGTACAGCGTTGACAATGCCTATAAAGATTTTCTATTTACCGTACAGATGTTTTTCTTACTGTACGCAAACAAATGCTCCGTACGGTACAGTGACGAGTGCATACATGTTAAATTTGTTCAGTGGGGTTCGTAGTTATCCTACAGAGCTTTTACTTACTGCACAGTAATTAGAAACTTTGTATGACACACGGGTGACCTTTCAAATATTAAACTTATAGATGCCGTACAGAAATTTGTACTGCACTTACTGTAAGATAAAAGTTTTGTACTGTTCAGCATAATATAACAGGTTGAAATGCTAGGCTCCAGAATTACCATAAGGCATACGGTAACTAAAATGCACCGTACGGTAAAAAAAAAAATTGCTATAACTTGAGTATGTTTACCTGTACTACTGTTAAAAAGTATTACCGATAATAAATAATTTAACCTGAGTACAAGCGTACCGTCAATATTTGTTAATTTGAGAGACTTTAAAAAAAAAAAAAAAGTAGAATAGAGGTGCAAAGTCAGCAGCAAAAAAAAACACAGTAACCACATTAATAGGAAATACAGCGAGTGGAAGTTCTTTTCAATATTCACTCAAGGTAGGAAGCACCTACTTGGTTTTGAGGCTTATGGTTAACTTTGGGTTGAGTTGTTTTTAGAGGCTCTTGGTGAAAGGTTAGAAATCCAAGACCTACAGTAAGAAATACTTACTGTATAGGCCATCCATGTAAGCATACCTACAATGCAATCTAGCTCAAACCCTAACTGTTCACAATCTAACAGCCTTCTATAAATATTTCCCATCCACAGTTCTGATTCCACTAAACTAACTCAAGTACAAATAAAAGTAAAGATCAGGTATGACATAAAAGCTTGAGGGAAAAAGCTAATACTTCATTGTTTTCTTGATTAAAAATAAAAAAGGAAGATACACAAATGTAAACCTGCCAGACATAAAAATAACATCACTTAGTTTTAATACATCTACCTAAAATACAACTTTATATAGAAAAGAAATAATAATGTTCATTTATGAGATATTTCGTACACTGCAATAACATTCTTAAACACATTTTTACTCGTCTGTCACTGTAAATTCTATGTTTCTTTCTTTATTTATTTTTATAGCCATTCACATATCTCAGGGTTCACCATTACCATGATGACGCATCTTTTAAAGAGACTGCCTAAAGATGAGTTTGGAGTATATCTCAAAAATGTAGATGTATATATATTTAATTTTAATATCAGGCAGCTAGGAAGCGGCTGCAAATATCACAATTGCGGGAACTTTTAAAGATAATTCTTAGGAGAAAAGCAGTTCTTGTCCTATTTTCAAGCGCAAGTACGTATGGATTCAGAGGTGTGGCAATAAAATTTGAGGTTTAAGAAAAATTTTTATAAATCGTACACAAGGATTTGTAATCCATGGTCTCGGTTAGAAACTTCTTGGTTTGGTGCAAACGCAAAGAAACAAATATCAAAAAAAAAAAAAATTACCGGAGAGCTTTGTTGTTTTTTTTTGCTAGCACCCACTGGGTTTTGTACAAAAGTATGAGACAAAAACTGAAGTGACTTCGCAAACAAACAAAAATAAAACTTTTAAAAGTGCTTCTCTTGAAGAACAGTTTAAAAAAGAGCAGGTTTTTGGGGTTCAAACCTTTGCGTCTATTTTGCTTGATTTGCATTCTCAACAATACTCCGAAATAACGCAACTCTAAGAGTAGCGTAGAAGGAGCGATTTTGATTTAGCTTCCCGTTGACTGAAGAGCATTTTTAGAGCCTGGGGTCGTTTTGCGGCTGTGGCTTAGCAATGTTGTGGAAAGAATTGAAGGTTCATCTGCATTTCTTCGTTCCCTCGCAATCTCTCCCTTCTCCGTAAATCATCACGACAGTTCGGGTTAGTACGGGTGGTTCAAAACTCAAGACACGTTCTACCATGTTCTTACATCTGGAAAAGAAGAATAAAGTAAAACAAAAGATCCACTTCAAACTATATTTTTCTGGGTCACAACAAGACAGATAATCTTCACTAAAATGTATCTTTGATTTTAATTTTTTTTTTTTTTTTAAATATATCATTACTTTAGAAAGTATGCAGTACCACGCCTTTTGGCCTACTGATCCTGCCCTCTATAACTACTAAAAACAGGGGAGGGAGATAAAAGAAGTAAATTGACTTAAAAAAAAAAAAAAAAAAAAAAAAAACATGGGTTAATACATTGTTATACCTATAAAATAAGGTGTGTGTATGGGTGGAGGGGGGGAGCCCAAATAAAAGCTGCTTCAAATTCTTTTCTCACGATTTCCTTTTTGCTCAAAGGGGTTCAACTTTCTTTAAAGGCTCAAACAAAAGCTTTTGTGCGCACTTCCATTTAAGGCTTCTAAGTGTTCAACTGTGTACTTATTTTTTTATTCTAATTCTCAAAGTCTTAGATCAGGCACGGCAAAGGTCTACAGCCCAAAATGTCCCAGCTGAGCTTGGGGTGGTGCAGAGGCCATCTTAGTTGGACAGCAGCTGCCTCTGTCACTGAAAGGCCTGGTGGAAACGAGGCAATGTGGTGGTACTAAGGCTGGAGCTGAACACTGGTGGGAGCGGGTGCAGGGATCCGAGGCCCAGACCCCCATTGGAGCTCTGCTGGTCCTGAGGTTGTGGTTGTAAAGAGGTAAGAGGTGATGTGGCGACGGCTGTTGCGGCATGGGGCTCGGCAGCATGCAGAGTTGAGGCGGAAGAGGAAGGTGCGGAGGATGTGGCAGATGAGGTGTAGCCCATGACCAGACCTCCCGTGCTCATGGAGGCACTGTAGGGAGGAAGGTTTAGGGGTAGGAAACCCAGCAGGTGGGAGAAGTCCATGTTAGCAGCACACAAAGACTCAGCAATCACCGCAGGGCTCTTTGACAAGAGGGAATCCCCGCAAAGTTCATCTGCCAGCCCTGAGGTGGGCTCCAGTCCGTCCTTGAGGGGCGAGGCAGCAGTATGAGGTTCTACAGATGAAACTGGGCCTGGCAGGCCACTCTGCAGATCCATGAGAAAACTCTCCATTTCCACCTTCAAGGGCTTGTCCAGCAGGTATGAGGTAGATCCCAGCTGGTATTTGGGCACCGGCTGGGGCTGGTGCTGCTGCTGGGGAGCCGCAGGCTGGTGATGTGGGGGCAGTGGGGGGGACTGGTGGTGGTGATGATGGTGGTGGTGGTGGTGGTGATGGGAGTGTGGGTGAATAGAGGCAGGGGACTCCATGTGACAGCCCATGCCCATAGCTGCAGACAACGAATTGGGCATCAGGGACGGGTGTGGGTGACCCACCCCAGAGTTAGACATGGCCTGGAGGTGGTGGGGGTTGTACAGGTTCATTGGAAAAGGTGTCCCACTGGAGAATGGTTTGCTCATCATGGGGTCTTTGTTGGGCCCCATGCTGCACATCATGGGGCTGAGCTCCTCCTTGACCGAGCACGGCGGAGAACCCGTTGCTAAAAGACCCAACATATCCTGGGGCTCTGTCTTGATCTTCAGCAGCTCCTGTGAGTGGCTCTTTTTCACGTGGCGTGTCAGATGGTCTTTCCTGCCGAAGCGCTGGGCGCAGTACTGGCACAGAAAGTCCTTTCGCCCTGTGTGGACCACCATGTGCCGCCTCACATCTTTTCGTGTGTAGAAGCGTCGGTCACAGTGGTCACATGGGTGTTTTTTCTCCTTGGCGCCACCTGAGGACTTCCCCGAATGGCTCTTGAGGTGCTCCAGGAGAACAGGTGTGCTCTCGTAACTCTGCATGCACACTTTACAAGTTAAATCTCCTGCCGTTGCAGAGTGCATGGCCACATGACGTTTGTATCCCAGTTTGGTGTTGTAGTGCTTCCCACACTCCTCACATTTGAAGGCCTCTTTGTTAGGATCATGCGTTTGCAGGTGGTTCTTCAGGTGGTCTTTGCGGTGGAACATTTTTTCACAGAACGAGCACTGATGGGTCTTCTGTGGAGAATGTGTGGCCATATGCCTGCAAGAACAGACACATCACCAAAGAGACTTAGAAGATTTGTTAAAAGTGTTTTTGTCAAGTGAGACATGAATTATCTCAGGTAAAATTTGTCATTAAATACCGGTAGTCCGAAATGTGTCACAGAACGTAAGAGTTAGGACCATAATGAGTTTTAAAATTATAAATGTGCTTTACCATTAAAAACTTTAATTAAGTTGAAACTTAAAGTTCAAACTTTCTGAAATTAACTAGTACTGCCATTTTTTATGGGCCACATAGGGCTGCAAACAAGAGTTAGAGATTTTTTTTTTTAAATTGTTTCTAAATTTATGCTGATGTCCCCTGTCACTGAAGGATTGAAGGAGTGAATGTAGTTTTTGAGCTGAGTGCCCCCCCTGCACTGGAGTTGAGCAGGGATTGCAAGTAAACTTCTTCTTCTTTTTCTTTCGGCTTTTCCCTTTTCAGGGGTCGCCACTGCGAGTCATCCTCCTCCACCTCACTCTGTCCTCTGCATCCTCTGTCTTCACTCCAACGACCTCCATGTCCTCTCCAACTGCATCCATATATCTCCTCTTTGGCCTCCCTCTTTGTCTTTTTCCTGGCAGCTGCATTTCTAACATCCTTCTAC
>JAVCKU010000173.1:10186634-10198122 GCA_032273985.1 Hypsolebias coamazonicus
GAAACTATAACTGAACCCTAGCAACTATACTTGGACCAAAGAAGCTACACCTGGAACATAGAAACTGTGCCTGAACAATAGGAATATATACCTTGGTGATAGAGGCTACACCTGGACCGTATAAACTACACCTGGACCATAGAAGCTGCACCCGAACCATAGAAACTACTTGGATCACAGAAGCTTCACCTAGACCACATAAACTACACCTGGACCATAGAAACTACACATAATTTCTCATGGACCGTAGAAACATCACATGGACCATAGAAACCACACTTGAACTACAGGAGCTACACCTGGACCATAGAAGCTACACCTGGACTATAGAAACTACATCTGGACTATAGAAACTACATCTGGACTATAGAAACTACATCTGGACTATAGAAACTTCTCATGTACTGTAGAAACCACACATTGACCATAGACTCCACCTGGATTAAATAAGCTACACCTGGAGCATAGAAACTACACATGGACCATAGAAACTACACATGGACCATAGAAACTACACATGGACCATAGAAGGTACACCTGGACTGAAGAAACTATAACTGAACCATAGAAACTATACTTGGATCATGGAATACAGGATATACTTGGACCAAAGAAGCTACACCTGGACCGTATAAACTTCACCTGGACCATAGAAGCTATTCTTGGATAATAGAAGCTACACATAGACCACAGAAACTACACCTGGACCATAGAAACTACACATAACTTCTCATGGACCGTGGAAACCACACAAGGACCAAAGAAACTATGCTTGAACCATAGAAACCTCACTTGAACGACAAGAGCTACACCTGGACCATAGAAGCTACACCTGGACCATAGAAACTACATCTGGACTATAGAAACTTCTCAAGTACTGTAGAAACCACACATTGACCATAGACTCCACCTGGATCAAATAAGCTACACCTGGAGCATAGAACCCTCACATGGACCATGGAAACTACACCTGGACCGTACAGGACATTAAATATGGAGTATTTCCTGCTTCGTAGCAAACTGTTTCAAAAGGTTCTGATCTGACCTGAAACATCTGGGTCTCCTTGTGTTTCTGTCTGACCCGAACTTTACTGTTGAGCCCAGTATTTAGTTCTTTCCTTGATTTTGTTTTCGTATTCTGTTTTTCAGTCTCTTTCTAACGTGAATTACCGAAAGCTTTAGGAGGTTGAAGACACGGAGCTCAAATAAAAAATAAAACAAAAATATTTGTGGGGTTTGGTCTTTTATCTCCAGCGGCTCGTGGAGAAGCCGATCAGCGATCGAGGCTGGTCCGAGTCCCTGATGGTTTAAAGATGATTTCCCAGAACAGAACCGGAGACTTCCTTCGTTTCACGGCTCTTTGTTTATTTGGATCACGGCGCCGCCGCAGTCAGGTTGATTGCAGCTGGTGGTTTGTTATTCAGAGCTACAGTGATTTTTTTTAACCATCTTTTCCTGACTTCCTGTCCCACAGACACAAACTGACCTGGAAGCTCTCTGGAGACCAGGACCAGGTGGACTTGCAGGGAGAAGTCTTTGTCAAAGATCTGATGAGGAAACAAAGGAGGAAACAGACCAACGGTTTCTGCTTCTTCGGCTCCTGAACTAAAGCCACTTTCCTCTCATCGGCTCAACCGACAGGATCCGAGTCAGAGGGACGATTTGTTCACATCTGGAGAGGATTTCTGCCGTCCCAGCCTCTGTGGTGTGTGTGTGTGTGTGCGCACGTGTGTGCAAGCGCACGAGCATATGTGTTTAAAACAGTTTGGCGGTTTACGTTAGCAAACAGATTAGAAAGGAATCCACCAAAATCCATAGAGAGACATGTCTCACAAGTTTTGGGCACTTTTACCGACTGTATCGCTGACAGCCGAACGATTGCTGGAATCAGCCGAAGAAGATGAAAGTGAGCTGTCAGAGCTAAAAGGAACAAAAATAGGCAAAACACTAACTAAAACAGCTAAATGTTAAATAAAGGTTTCAACACAAGAAAAAGCTACAAGTGACCAAATGCTAGCTAAAAGCACTAAAACGTTAGCTAAATGCCAAAAGTATCTAGCAAAACACAAGCATTAAACAGCTAAATGCTAATTATTAGCTAAAAGTACCAAAATATAAAAGTAAAGCTTAAAGAAGCAAAATGCTAGGTAATGGTTTAAAATAAGAAACACTAAATACAAACTAAAATCAGCTAAATGCTAACTAAAAGTACCATCAAACACTAGAAAAAGGCAGCAAAATGTTAGCTAACAGCTAATGGTAGCAAAAGTTCGTAAATATAATAACAGTTCATGGTTCAAGGTTTTTTTTATTGTCATTCACATGAGGTGGAATGAAATTGTGTACCCAAGGGCCCAGTTACACTCAAAAATAGCAAAAATATAAAGTATAAAAAGAAACAAATACTAGCTAAACACACCAAAATGTTAGCTAAAAAAAGCAAAAGGCTAGCATAAAGAAGCAAAACAAGAGCTAAAATGAGCTAATTGCCAACTAAATACTAAAAGCTGTAAAACACTAGCAAAATACTAAAAGCAGCAACGGTTAGCTAAAAGCAGCTGAGTGATAACTAAAAGATAAACATTTTTAAACACTAGCTAAAAGTAACAAAATGCCAGTTATGAACTAAAACTAGTAAAACAGTTCCTAACAGCAAAAAGCATCAAAACGCAAACAATAAAATGAACAGTAGCTAAAACACAGAGTGAATCTTTGTGTTGATGAACGCTGGTGAGCGCGTCAGCCGGGCCTCCGCTGGACTCAAAGGTCCTGTGAGTGGGACGTCACCCCGGGACAGCTGGGGGGAGATAAACCAGGTCCGAGGCGGGGAGGTCTATCTGAGATGAGGTGGAGCAGGTGGAGCCTCGGACGGCTGATAGAAACGGCCTGCGGCAGGCCGATAAGGAGGACGGGTGGAGCCGGTCGTCATGGCGACACGTCACAGCAAAGAGGCGACCTAAAAATAACAACACACTAAACCGAAACTTTCCCCTTCACCAGGGAGGTGGAGTCCATCAGGGTCATGTACTTGGGTTTTTGTCACTGTCATGAAAGGCAGGCGGTCATGTGATTGCATGTGTGTGTTTTATTTTGTCTGCCTGTTAGCAAAATATCTCATAATGGATGGATTTCTGTGAAACTCTCTGGAAGTTATCATTATATCTGGAGCTGACAACTTTTGAAGTCAACCCGGTTCAAAATGGCCGCCACAGCTGATCCACCTTGGCCTATGCAAAAATCGCGGTAGCTTTCCTCGGCTTAGAGAGATTGGATTTGATGTGGTAGTCGCTGAGAGTCACCCACATCACAAACTGTAATGAGAGTAGACAACAAATGTTACTGGTTTAAAACTGGCCTGAAAGGGTGATAAACCTAAAACGTGGCTTCTATGCTACTTTTAGCTAATGTCATGCTAACTTTAGCTTTTAGTTAATGTCATGCTAATTTTAGCTTTTAGTTAATATCATGCTAATTTTAGCTTTTAGTTAATGTCACGCTAATTTTAGCTTTTAGTTAATGTCATGCTAATTATAGCTTTTAGCTATGTTTCTAGTTATGTTAGCTTCATGCTAAGGTTTTACAAGTTTTAGCTTCTAGTTCCACTTTAGCAATTTTTAGCTCTTTACGTACTGTTTTGTTTCTTTTACCTTTTAGTAATGGTTTTGCTACTTGCATCTACTTTTTTATTTTAGCTCTAACTAGTGTTTTGCTAGTTTCACCTTTTACTATTGTCATGCTAATCATACCTTTTAGCTACTGTCATGCTCATTTTAATTTTTAGCTGTTTTTTTTTTAATGTTTTTATTCTTAAGCTATGGTTTTCAGAACTTTAGATTTTTTTTTACAAGCTTTACTGTTTTTAGTTTTTAGTAATAATTTAGCTACTTTTAATAACTTTTTAATACAGTAGTTTAGCTTTTAGCTTCAGTTGTGCTACTTTTACACTGTAGCAACAGTTTTGCATGCTACATTTAGCTGTTAGTAAAATTTGCTATTTTTCACTATGATGTTTTATTTTAGCTACATTGCTCATTTTAACTTTTAGCTGCTCATGCTAATTTGACTTTTGGCTTTTTTTATATTGATTTTAGCTTTTTTAGCACTATTCTTATACTTTTAGATGTAGTTTTTACAACTGTAGTTTTAGCCACAATTTAGCCAATTTTAGCTTTTAGCTGCTGTGCCAGTTTTAAACTTTTAGTCTTGATTTTTTTGTTATTGTTGTAATTTTAACCCTATGCTGCAGCTGTTATTGTTTTAGCTTTTAGCACCAATTTTGCAACTTTTAGCTTTTTCCTATGGTTTTGCTTTTTTTTTACTCAACTTTGGAACTTTTAGCTACAATTTCAGCTTTAGTTTTAAGCTCCAGTTTTTCTAATGTTAGTTTTTAGCTAATGTCATGCTACTGTTGGTTTTGTAGCTGTTCTTGAAATTAATTTTGGCCTCAAGCTACAGTTTTTTCATTGTAGCTTTTACCTCTAGTTTTGAAACGTTTAGCTACAAGCTGTTTTAGCTTCAAGCTGCAGTTTTGCTACTTAAACCTGCTCTTTATTTTGCAAACACGAAACAGACGCGTTAAGCTGACGTCTCGAGTTTCTGCTAGCTAAAACTGTGACGTGACACGCGCCGAACTGAGGAGCAGGTTGTCAGAAACAACAGAAAGGTCAACCGGAGGCGGATCGTTCGCCGCTCGACTCGCTGGTTTCCCTTCGTGAAAGGCCACGGGCCTGTCACCGTGCACCAACACTGAGCTGAAGCAGGAACATGCATGACACACATATGTGCACGTTTCCTGAACTTCTTTTTGTCCTGCAGCGTTCCAGGGTTGAGGTGAGGAACGTAAAGATCCAAAAAGGGGCATGAGATCGATCAGAGGCGTCAACAAAAGGACTGAGCAGGTTTCTGAGTTTCCTCCGGTTGTTTGGAGCCGCAGCTCGAGTTCACCTGAAAGAAAAGCCTCGCTCTTTCTCTTTCTGCCACCTTCGGCCTCTTTCTCGTACTCCGGCTGTGAGTTGTGGTTCTTTGCATTGTTATCGTGGCTGTCATCGCTGACAATGAGAAACAGTGTGCGTTCGAGCGATGGGGGGAGGAGCGGACGCCGAGAACGACACAGGAAAAGAAGGAAGGAGCAGCCAGCTGCCGAGCGTCAGAAGAAAAGACGAGTTTGATGGAGCTCAAAAGGAGAAGACGTTGAAGCCTGAGCAGAAAACCTCAAGCTCTTTCTAATGAAGGAACCCTGCACGGCTTCGGTTTGAAAAAAAAAAAAGAAAACAAACTTTTCTTTCCTGTTGTTTTGGTTGCTTCTCCATTTGTTGCATCCTAATCATGGCCGTTGATTCGGAGTCATTATCGGCAACAAATTGCTCTCAGATCACCGCGGCCTCTCCGCAGCTCTTTAATGGGACACGTTTAAGCAATTATCAGCTGGTTGGGTCGAACAAGGCAGGCTGGCAGACAATCCACACGTCCAAATTAAAGTTGGAGACCGCACCCAGGCCACATGTTGCCATGACTACCTGGCACATGGCGTTGGGGCATGTTGAGTGCACGTGTGATTGTTGATGAACATTTCATGACCAAGTTCAGTCGGCGCCGCCTTTCGTTCCATCCAAGTCTTTAGAACTGGGCGGACTGATTGTGCAAGAGACTCCGAGGCAAAGCGAGAAATATGTTTACTTGTTTATTTTTGTTTGGTAAAATGTGTTTTTCAGCATTATTGATCCAACAGGAGCGTGGGAAAAAAATTAAGCAACGTGTATCCCATGGTGCCTCGAGAACCATCGTAAAATCTTTGGGTGACACCAGAACTGAAAGCCAGAACAAAAATTAGGGTGACTTATGTTATAGTCATATATTTGTTATTATCATTTATTATTAAGGAACAATGTTTGGTTTGTTTTTATGTTTATGAGGCTCTTCTAATCCTATATACCTGGGGAAAACTGAAAAATACACAAGCAAAGACTCAGGATTTGGATAAAACTGTCAGGCTAAGGAAACCCAGAGGGGATGGGGCACCAGTTTTTTATTTTATTTTATTTTTTTAATTTAGGGGTGGCTATAGCCTTCCATGGACCCCCCTTGGTGGCACCCCTGTGTATGTGCACTTTGCATGTTAATGTTTAAACAAATATCTCAAGCTATCTAGTGCTCGAAGTACGTGATAGTGGTGACTCCCAGCTACACCACATTTGATAAATATGGTGTAAATATTTTACAAATTAAATGTAAATGCTAAATATTTTAAAAACTGGCCAAACTATAGCAATTTTTTTGGTATGCTAACATCAGCTGGACAGCACTGAATAAAGACCACAGTCAGATATGTTCAGAATAAAAAAAAAACAACTATTGTTAAATTGTAAGAAGCACACTGTTTAAGAGAGCAGCGGAGGCGGATTATGGCTCTTTAATGAGAGCTGGATTTTGAGGATACATTCTTCTTCTGCTCAAGTCCATCGTCTTCTCCCAAAGATGGACTTGTGCAGAACTGGTCCAAAAGTACTTCATAAGACTTGTGTTAAATCCTGAACAAGAGAACTCTGAACAGAGCTGCAGAGGAGGATTCTTCACAAAACCTCCAACAAAAACACGGACTGGTGATCTTCAGTGGAGGATCCTTCACGGCGCCATCGCAACAAACTCTTTTTTGCAGGTTATCAGTCATGAGGTTTTAAACGAGTGTCCTTTCTGCAGTTTGAGAGTATTTCATGTTTGTACAGATTGTGCACGGCTGACGGCTGTTGATCTTCAGCCTTTTTGACACAAATCTGCTTTTATTAATGTACATTACAGCAAAGACACGAAGTTTAAATCCCAAACTTTAAAATTTTTAGTGGCCGAAGCCAAAACGTCTGTTGACTTGTCTTTGAGGGACAGACTGCAGGCTGGACTTCAATTTGATATGCCGTGGCTCTGTGGAAGTTCAACGTCAAGGCCAGATTGGATTTAGAGTTTTGCTTCCACAGAGACACCGGACACCTGGAGAACTTGACTCAATGAGACTAACATGTATAAATAAAGGTCGAATTAATGAAAGTTAGAGGTATGGGTCATAAAATTTTTAAATAAGCCAAAGTTTTAAGGATTTAAACGTGCCTCACAGTACAGTTTAACAGCTATAATAATGTACCGTATATGAAAAACCGTGTTTTTCCACCGTTAAAATCTGTTTGTTGGTCTTGCTGTTCCGCTCTTCGCCGGCTGGCGGCAGCAAAGCGCACAAACGTTGTTTGGCAGCTACTTAAAAAAACCGTAGAAGAAGAAAGCGCGCAGCAATGGCGGCGCAGCAACAATCGTCCGACCCTGTCAGACAGAAATGTTTACTTTCTTTACTTCTGCTCCACTTTTGTCGGATTTCTGCCGAGCAGCTGGAGTGGGATGACAGCGGATACGTGTTGTACTGCCCCTGCATGGGTAACGCGTTACTTTTAGCGGAATACTTTGATTTTCTATCGCTAAAACTCAACCCAAACTCTGTTCATAATAAAAGTTTGAAGTTCGGAGCCAGATGTGTGTGAAACGAGAATTAACCAGTCCAGAAAAGTGTCCCAGCATAGCACAAATGGTGTATTTGACCTAAAAGATTAAATAAATGCTCAAAGGACAAACAATAAAAAGTCTGGTTGTAAAGTTTTGGATCTTGTCCAGGTCGCTTTGGGAACCAGGCAGACCACTTCCTGGGATCTCTGGCCTTTGCTAAGATGCTGAACCGAACCCTGGTGGTCCCTCCCTGGATAGTGTACCGGCACCACACACCACCTTACACCAATGTAAGTACAGTCAGGCCCCGCCCACACACACACACACAGGGGTTTAGAGTACAAGTATAAAAACATCAAATCCTGCAGGGCACACGCTGTAAGACGTCCCTAAAGGAATGCATATCGCCCGCCACCTTCTACAGCAGAGGGTTAACCAAACATGGTGCTTTGATGAGAAGCCCTTTAGCCTTTTTGGTCAAACCTTGAGATTTAAACAGCTTTGTGTATGTTGAGACTTGTCAGGACTCAGAGTTTGTGTTGAGGATCACTTTCAGCTTCTACCACGTCAAACTTCAGCTCAGTCTCTGGAAAGCTCTAGATGTTTCACAGTTTCATCAAAAATCTGTCTTAATAAACTTCAAAACTCAATTTTAGGCCTCGAAAAGATACAAATGCATCCAGATTTTTAATTTCAGGTTAAAACGCATTAAGTGATGTCAGGTCGTGCTGTGGCAGCCATCTTTAATCAGGTTGACCGTTGACGTGAATCAGTCCAGAGTTTTTGTAACGACTTTCGAGGGGGACCTGGAAATTCAACCACGCAGGAGTGAGTGAAAAGATTTATTGCATGTTCGTCAGGGGAGCCACTCCTGAGGGAGAACATCAGCTGAAACTCTGCAGCGAGAGAGAACAGGTTGGTGACTGGGCTGGTCCTGAGAACAGGAGAGGTTCTGAAGAACGAACCGCAGAGTTTGGTCACGGGTGGAGCTGCAGCAGCTGCGAAGACGTCAGAGGGAGGTTAGGAGAGACGGAGGTTCAGCCGGATCACGAAATACACCTGGAAGATCCAACAAACACTCCTCTACCGCTCGTGGAGTTTGGTTCTGGAAGAGTCCGGGTTCTGAGGTCGTGGTCAAACTGCAGACGGGGGTCATTCACAGAGAAGGCGACACTTATCTGAAGGTTTAGTGAGAATCTGTGGTCAGAAGGCAGAGCGACAGTCAAGGTCCAGAAGTTATCCATCATGGGCGAGGTAAAGAGCGGAGTCTGGTCATGGAGTGGGTCGACAACAAGCAGGAAATGGAACTCTGGAAGACTTCAGGCAGGAGAAGATCAGATAATCTGGCAAGGCAGGAGAAGATCAGATAATCTGGCAAGGCAGGAGAAGATCAGATAATCTGGCAGGGAGGCAGAGACTGAGGAGCGCTCACGAAGCACAGCTGAGCTGAGTGGAGCAGGTAGCAGGGCAGACAGAACATACATGACATGAAGCATGACAGCTTTATTAACAGCTGTGCTTCATGAGATATTTTGCTAACAAACCCACACAGTTCAAAGCTCAACTGTCCTGTTGTCTTCTGGTGATGAGAAACGAGCAGTTCAGTTGTTTCTGGACCCAGTTGGAGTCATCGGTGTGTTCGATGGTGACCCGTAGCTGAACCTGCTGCTGCCCTCGGGTCAGAACGACCCACGAGGCCCCCGCTCTTAACGGCACGGACGCGAGCGTTCTTCATGGAGGTGAAGCTGCTCCTCTTCGCCACCCGCAGAAGTGGATCGAGTGAAAACTGATCGATGGATTAAAAGCTCGAGGGAAAAGAGCAAAAAGGAACGAGGACGCAGCACCGGCTGAAGCGTAACGCGTCTTTCGTTAAACTTGACGTGTTCGTCTGCACCGTTACCCGCAGGTTGATCGTGGGAGAGCCCAAAGTCTGGATCTTTCTTCTGTGCGGTCTGTAATTCAGTTTGTTCCTCGTCGTTTACGGCAGCAGACTCTGAATTAGGCCTGTCGCAATAAACAATCGATTGATCGCATGATGAATGAAAATTATCAACCTCGTTGACATTTATCTTTTTTTTTCCCGTGTCTCTCTTTCTACTGTTCTTCGCTGACCCCTCCCTTTCTCTTTTCTCTTTAAAATCAGTTTTAACGATCCAAAATCACGTTTTTGGATCGTTAAAGCAGCTAAGCTGAGAATCTAAGCTACACGCTAAGCTAACAGGCCGACCTCGAGGACAAATCCTCCGTAAAGGGACACGCTGCTCGCTCCCTCACTATCCATCCTTCGGTTCAGTCTGTTACTCCCATCTAGTGGTGAAAAAAGGTTCTACATGTAAAACAAAATACTGTATAGAAACACATTTCTTCTTAAATTTGACAATAATTACAACAATATTATCGTTTATCACAATAATTTCATAAACAATTAATCGTCCAGTAAAATGTGTTATCGTGACAGGCCTGCTCTGAATGTTGCTCTAAGCTTCGTGTGGCACAAATCTGAAACCACTTCCGGTTTGTGCAACGGAAATGACCTTTTTTTGTTTTTATACCAACATATTGTCATTCACCGTCTAAAGTCTGGAGCTCAAAACATCTAAAAGTGTAAACTTTCTTATTGTTCACGTGTTATTTCTTACAAGACGATTGAGAATGAACTGGATTATTGGATAGTTTCTTAAGAGTTGTCTTTTGATGTATAAAGTTATGGAGCTCATTGATAAATTATAAATACATGTATTGAAGATGAGTAAATTTTAACGTTCTTTAGCGTCGTAATAAACTGGACTTAGTTATTTTGTTTGTTCTCCTTTAGGTTAATTATTATTTTTTTGTTTTGTGTCATTCCTTCATTATTTTTGTCTTTCAGAGCATTACCAGAGAGAAGTGCAACATTATCATTTATTAAAGTTTATTTTCATTTAACATTTATTTGTACGTGGAGTCACGAGGACTCTTATTTTTATTGTTTTAGATCAAACTGTTTACAACAATGAAAACAACACATTGTGATAAACAACATCGTAGTGTCATTTGAAACAAGGTAAGAAACTAAAAACAAGAACAAATTTATGGAAAACTTTAACCGATTTCTTTATCGATTAAAATTATAAAAAGTTATTTCTAATTTACAGAAGGTTTTTTATTTTATTTTTGTACTGGGCAGCTGTGATGAAGCGTACGAGGAGTTTTATTGGAAAAGTTAATTTTCACAAAAGTCCAATAAAGCAGTTCATGAACTTTATGTGATTATTAGTTTTTTGTTTGGTTTTATTGGTGGAAGAATCGATAAACGATTGTTTTTTTCTTGGTCTAGTATTAAAGAGCAGAACTCTCACTTTGCTTCATTTCCACTCATGAAATTTGTGTTGTTCAAATATTTAAATGTAAAAAATCAAACCAGTCAAACGAACATTTGTTTCGAGCGTGAAGCGAAACTCGTGTAGCTGCAGGTCAGAATAATTAAACACGAGTCTTCTTCCACTTCCTGTTTCCTTCTGGTGCTCAGGTTCATGTTCCTTACAGCGACTTCTTCCAGCTGGAGGCTCTGTCGGCCTTCCACCGCGTGGTCAGTCTGGAGGACTTCATGGAGAAGCTGGCCCCCAAACACTGGCCCCCGGGCCGGAGGAGGTCCTACTGCTTTGAGGCTGCGGCCCAGCGGAGCGCAGACAAGAAGTCCTGCCCCATGAAGGTCAGAGAAAACCCCTGAAACCGAATCTTACCGCAGCCTCGGCTGTTTTTAGATTATCAGACAAAGTTGTTGAGTAGATGAAATGTTTCCTTCTGTCCTGCGTCATCGATGACCCCAGGTGGACACCCGGGTATGACACCTGACCCGACGTGGATCTGAAGGGTCCGTTGGTGACGATGACATCATGAAACCTTCACCTCACACAGAAAAGTTGATCACGACTCACATTTCAGTTTAGAACAGCTCGTTTTCCCCCACAAACATTGAATTAATATAATTTTAGATATAAACTAGAGAAATTGCATTTCCTACGAA
>JAVCKU010000173.1:10241674-10252344 GCA_032273985.1 Hypsolebias coamazonicus
AGGCTCATTTAATCTGTTTGGATCCAGAACCTGGTTCTGTCAGTCCTGATCCACACCTCAGGTGCGGGTTGGATGAATCAGTATAAACCCAGTTGTGCTTTTCAACTCAGCTCTTTCTTCACCTTAACCGACCAAAGCAACATCCTCAATACTGAGGACGAGGCCCCGCTCTGTCTTCCCCTCCCCCAGGAACTAGAAACCCAGGTACTGAAACTCCTCCACCTGAGACCAAGACTACCTGATCCCCCACGACCTGGCGTGGCAGTGAGACTAAACATCTTCAAATCAAAATGAAAACATTTTTATTTTTTATTTAAATTTGTAAGAAGCGTTAAGAATTTACAGAGATTAGGCTCTGTTCGGACTAGCCATCAGCTCATCGATCCAGTCAGAGCTAAACTTTTTCTCCAAACTGATGTCGTTCAAATGTTATCTACAACAGGTAAGATACTAATCGGTAAACTTTTCTGATCTGATCCATCCCTCAAAGACATAAACGCTCCGGTGCTTGGACTCAACGTGAACCTGGTCCAGGTCTTTTTATCAGATCATTACTCAGATGCAACATGTGACTCATGAAGTTCTCCTGAAGGAGTTACTGGAACTCGGTGAGCCCCTCGAACCGGAGCTCAAGTGACCCAAACAGAAATGTCTCGTAGTGAACTCAGAGGACAGACTGACGAGTAAAACGATAATAAAATAGCAAACGCTTCTTATAGGACCCTGGTTACAGAACCGGTGATCCGGTCCTGTTGAGGGAAGCAAACGGCAGCAGGACTCACCTGAGTCTGCAGGTTGACCATATCCGCCTCCATTTCGTTGTTGGACTCGTTCAGATCGTTTATCTCTTTGTTGAGCTGCTTGATGTCCTCATCGTTGTCCAAAACTAAAACAGACGAACAAAAAGAGAAAAACTGAATAAAACTTGATGAATTCTGTGTTTTTATTACTCGCCCAACAAAAGATGGACGTACAGTACAGTCATTGTACGTAAACTTTCTTTTGCCCCGCCCACAACTTCTGATCGCTCATGTAACAAAACTTCATACACATCTGTAACACCGTAAACTTTTCATTGCCCCTGCTCCAAGGTCAAGGTCACAAATCAAGGTTAAATATTATACAAGGTCTTTGCTTGCCCAGTCATTCTCTATGTATTGCTGTATAATAGTTTGTTAATGGGTGTATAATGAGCCATATGCACTATTTAAATTTGTAGTTTTACCGTCTTCATATTTTTTAACTTTAATTTTTATTGACCTTTTATTTATTTTTTTTTTACCTCTATTAAACAAGATAAAATATAAATAAAGAGTGAAGGCGGCCATCTTTGTTAAAAGAACCTGTCCATCGTTAAACAGGGGCGGAGCCTCCGTGTCCAACTCTTACAATGTTGTTCTTGCTAGTATCACTCACGCTCCTGTGAATAGCAAGTGGCCTTCAGGGCACTAACGATCCATCGTTAGGCTGGTGGTCCTATTTAATCATGTGAACAACTAGTTCTGGGTGTTAACCATCAAACTGGTTGATCCACTATGAGGAGGTGCTATTTATAAGACTGAGTTTGTTGCAGCTCCTCAGACTGAAGAAGTCTTTTGAAGAATCCGTCCAGAGGACCTGACTTGCTTGGATAAAATATAAACCTTAATGTTTATACAAATGTACTTGTTTTTTCGTTAAATAAAGGCATGTGCCTGTTCAAAGTGCTTTAAACCAAAGGTTCAGTCTTCAGCACGTGGCGGGTTCATTTCCTCCGACCGTCGTACCGTCGGTGGCTCTGAACTTGGTGCTCAGGTAGTCCTCTGCAGGGAACTTGGCCTTCTTCTTGGCGAACAAGGCTCTGGGACAACCTGAGAGGCTGCAAACACAAACAACAAACCAACATTAGCAATTACAAGTAGGGATGCACAATACTGGATTTTTGGTCGATATGTTAAAACATATTTGGCTGATAATCGATCCCAATACTAGACCTACAGAGACTACATATCTTCTCTGCTGTGGAATTAAAACACATTATTCTGCAGGTCGTTGTCACTTTGACCTGCTACCAAATGTAGATGCTGAAAATGATGCAACACTTCAACTTGGATTATGTTTCATGTCAAATTTATTCATAACATTTACTCAATAACACAATGACAACACTTGAACAGTGCACATTTGTAAATTTTCACAAATCTAAACTCAGCCTGTTCACAAACAACAAGTGAAAAGTGCATTAGTAGTAGAGCATTAATAGACTGACTTGACAGTTTCCTAAATTAAAAAACAACTTAAAACAGAAGACTTTTATATCAATGAGTTATTTTGATGGAATGCCTGATATTTAGCTTTATTGCTAATATCGGCTGATACGATGTCATGCTGATAACATCGTGCATCCTAAGTGGAAGTGTTGCAGGTGTTCATCCATACTGCACTCATGATACCGTTTGGACAGTACTGTGATCTGGACTCTGGTGGTGCAGCACCGATGGTTCTACTAGTTTCAGCTGCTTTTTGCGCTTTAGAGTTTACTTTTTCTTCTGTTTTCAACTTTTTGTGCCACTTTCTGGTTTATTGTTTAGTAATTTAAACCTTTTCATGCTCACATCAGTTTCTTTCTGCTGAAGTTCTTCAAACAAGCTTTAGCTCGTTCAGCAGCTGAATCATTGAGCGTTCCTGCTGCCTCGTTGCAGGAAACAAACTCTAGTTTTCAGGTTGACGCTCACCTGCGGTGCGTGAGAAAACTCCCGTTGGCGTGCCCGGAGCCGTCACACCCGGGGGTGGGGCAGGTGGGCCCCTCGGTCTTGAAGGCCTTCCAGTTGAAGGGCGTCCCGTTCAGGAGACCCTCCTTCTGTCTGCGGGCCGCCAGCGGACACCCGTAGGCGCTGCGGTGCGTGGCGTACTTTCCACTGATGTGGCCCAGACTGTCGCAGCCCGGCACGGGGCATCTGCTGGAGACGGGGACGGGGGACGGGGAGGACAGGGGACAAAAGAAGTGTTAACATGAAACAACGGTGAAGAAATGAAAATAAATAGCCAGATAAAAGTAAAGAAATATATTTTCTTTTCTTGGTAAATTACAGTAATTAATTTAGGTATGCTGTAGTTATCAATGTGCTGCTAGTTACAGTTCTGTGTGCAAAAGTAAACCAAAGCTGCGCTCAACAACTCTACCATCAACTAGTCAGAGTATGTTTCCATCAGCCTGCTTCGGTTCAGTATGTCCTCTCTTTCTGTCTCTCCCTCTCTGTCCTTTGTTGCATTTCACTTTTACCGTCAGTCATGTTAAAGGCAGACGTTACGGCTGTCTGAGCGGTACGAACTTTAAAAGCTCCGAGTCCTCCTGGTTGTCCTTGGTAGGAGTTTTAATTCCACTTTTCTTGGCACGCGGGCACCCAGAGAGACTGAAAACAGAAAGTATGGAGTTGATAACATTGGGGTTGGAAAAAAAAAAAAAAAGATCTGGTGACTGATAAAGGGAGAGATCATGAGAAGGCAGAGTAATGTTCAAGTGGTTCTTCAACCAGATGAGATGAGCGGAGAGGCGCCTGAGACGTGGAGGATGTGAATGTGGTCCCTGTCTACCTGCACCATGAGCTGTCTCTAGGCCTGTCTGTCTGACTGTCTGCGTGTTTCCACATGAAGCTCTTCTTCGTGTGTTTCGTTACCTCCTGTGGGAGGCGTAGTTTCCTGTGATGTGCCCCGAGCCGTCGCATCCTGGAGTGGGACACCTGCGAAAAGGAAGCGTTCGTCGTTTAGCGCCGAGCAACGGACCGCGAATATTTATAAACGTAGTCATGCAGCGAGAGGTGGTCGTTAAATCTGCTCATCTTTTTTATTAATTTAAACGTTTCTGTTAAACTGAAGAATAAAAAAATTGTTTAATGAATCAAAGCGCAAAATGTTAAAGCTGTGTGTGAAAAACTACGTCCACGTGTTGGTCCAGCTGCAGCAGCTTCAGCATCTGGAGCGCTCAGAGGTTCAGCTGGCTCATGGTTGTGGAGGAGTTCTGGCCCACTCTTCTTTCCATCGTTGTAGTTCCTTGAGGTTTCTGCTCAGCTCGCTGAAGGCCCCACTGCAGCGTGTTAATCTGCACCCTGGAAGCTGCAGCACCTTGGTTCTGTTCTTTTTGACCCGTTCTGGTGTACAGTAGCTCCTGCTGGACCCAGTTTGGTCCAGACTTCAGTTGACTCCAGAACCTGTTGGTCTACAGAGTCCATGATCCAGTGACTGACGGGAGCCCAAACCATCAGCCCTCCACCTCCGTGCTGACAGCTGGGAGGAGGGGTTTGCTGCAGTGCATTCTGAGTAAACAGCTCCAGGTTCGTTTGGTTCCTTCGGATGTTACATTTTTTAGGGAAGAGACCTTCTCCAAACAAGCCATGACCTTTGACCTTTAACCTGCTAACTGAGACATGTAGAGACTCAGGCAATGTTTCTCAACATTGCACAGTCCGACCTTCGGGTTGAATCTTCAGGGACGTCCGCTCCTGAGATCTTCAGCCGTCTTAACATTTTTCCCACGTGTGAATCATCTCTCTCTGTAGAACGATGAACTCCAAATGACCTTTGACCCTCCTCCGATTGACGGGCAGCAACAGTCGGTCATTGCTGATGTCTTTCCACCTCGGAGCTGTGTTAAACACACGTGTATGCTCCAGACAGAGGTGTTCTTGATCAGCAGCTCCTGGCTGACCCTGAACCTCTGAGGTCCTGAGGCTGGAAACAGTTTTTTTTTTTAACGCACAGCTTTAACATTTTGTTTGTGTTTAATAAATAAAGTCATGGTGGATCCCGTTGTGTGTTTTGGTTCGCCCGAGGTGAGATCTGAATAGCTTCAGAGTCATTCCCCAGAACTGGAGCAGACTGTACGGCTGGTTCCATTTTAGCTTTGAACGACTGCGATGAAAGAAAGTGGAGACCAATCGCTTGCAGGAAATAAATAAATAAATAAATAAAAGCACCGTGACAGATGCAGCAGCAGCAGATAAAGCAGCCAGTCATAAAAGATAAAGGAAACGTCAGCAGAATGAGGCGCTGCGCCGTGTCGCTGCGCTGAGGTGGCAGTGAAAGGGCAACAAAGGTGTAGAGCAGACATACTTGAGTTCAGGGGTGTGGGCCGCCATGAGGGACCGGAGGCTCTTATCAGCGAGAGGACACCCAGACAGACTGAGAGGAGGAGGAGGAGGAGGAAGAGCGAAGGACAGGCCGAGGAAAACCAGGGGATTGAAAAGAGAGAGGAGAAAGACGTGAGTGAAGGGAAATCAAGAATGCAAGGCATACCAAGGTCATTTAGAGGGCAGACAGAAAGAAGTAAATTACTGATGCGTATCAAAGTCAACGAGCGCCGTTGGGCTCACGCTACGTTCCCGCCTCCGGCGCGTCACCATCAAATAAAACGTTTGGCTTCAGCTCAGGCCTCAGCTGAGCCAACGAGAAGCAGCCGAACACAGCCGAAGATGAGCATACCTGCGGTGGGACGCGTAGTTTCCAGTGATGTGTCCGCTGCCGTCGCAGCCAGGTGTGGGACACCTGCAGAGGTGGGAGGGAGGGGGGGGGGATCAAGAGTCAGGTAATGCTGCAACGATTCGCTTTAAATGTGATATTTTTAGTTATTTAGGCCAATAAAGTAAAACAATAAACCTTTGAGGTTTAACTGACGTTCTTTCTTCAGTTTATAAAGATCTGACAGACAAACCCCTGAACGTCTCACATTTCTGCTCTCAGACCTCTGAAACGTCTCATCAGAGTGAATTTTCATTAAATTAGATGAAAAAAAGTGTCTAAACCAGGGCTGTTCAACTGGTGGCCCGGGGGCCAAATCAGGCCCACAGGTGAGCTCCGTTGGGCCCACCAGTGGGTTCACTTTTACACAAAACTAGATTTTAAACCATAAAACAAACTTAATGATCACAACTTGTGGATGTCCGGCCCCTGAGCAGTTTAGTTGGATAGTCCTGGTCTAAACGTTGGTTTGGTTCCATCTTCTCTGCCACGTTCAGTCTGTTAATGAGCACTTAAAAAGCGTGAACTCGTAACCCGTCCATTTCTGGGTGGATTTCAAGATTTCATTGCTTACGTTTAAAGTCAGAAAGGGTTTGGTCCTGTAGGCAGGAGCACTCCGGTCAGCCAGCAGATTTTCTAACATGAGACAAATTAAACCGTAACTTTATGGAAAAACGTACCCTTCAATATAAACACAGCTCAGACTGCCGAGACCAGTAAATTTAATATTCTTTAAAAGTATGACCCCCGTGTCAAAAGGTGTGTAATCATGTAAATGCCAACCCAATTCAAGATGGGTGTCAAGGGAATTTAGATAAAAGTTTATGAATGTTTGCCACCAACTAATGTTAAATTAATGTGTGTGAGTTCGAGAGTTGTTTTTCCTCTGGGAGGAGCCTGCAGGTGCACCTGATAACTCAGAGGACGCTCCAGGTCTGTAAGCTGTGAAGTCGAGGTCGTCTTGACCCGCCTCGGTCTGATAAGGATTATAAAAACACTTCCTGCCTCACTGTCCGGTGCAGATTCTCACCGACGAGGCTCTAAGCATGTAACATCTGTGAACGCCTGTTTTCATAATCCTTCTGGCCCTTGCAAGTAAAAGACCGGTTAAAAAAATCTTCTCGTGTCCTCAGAGTGTCTTATTTGAGTAAGTAGACAAATAGGATATTTATTTATCTAACATTTTTGGTCCTTCGAGCCGGATAGTCCACAAACATCCATAAGCCTTTACCTAAACTCCCTTGACGGCTGCCACAGCCGACTCAAAAATGGCCACAGTTCAGTAACTTTGAGACTGTTGTAAATGTTGGTGTATTAACAGTTGAGAATCTTTTACCCTCCAAGTTCTGCTCATCGACCAGACTTAAAACTTTTAAATGATACTTTTATTTTGCTTTTTTAATTGATTGAAGTTGACACAAAAGTTTGAACCAATAATCTTATCACAGCTAAAATCAAAATTCTCTTCAACGCAAAAAGCCGTCAGTCAGAATCTGTTTTTTTAAATTTGGTTATTTGTGTTTATTATTATGTTTATTCCCTCGTTTGTTTTAGTTTTGTCGTCCTTGCACTTCGTTCTGTTACTTGAGTCCTCGGTCAGTACTTTCCCAGTGAGCCGTCTCCACTGGTCCCTCACTTCTCACTCCTTCCTCAGGCGAGCATTATTGGTTCGGACGCCAAGTCTGGTGTTCCCTGTGTCTCCATTTAGGTTTTAAAGCCTCGGCAGCCTTTTGTTTTTGGCTCAAAATCAAGTTTATTCTATTCCTCTTGTAACAGTTTGCATCGCTGAGTCCAGCCTCGGTTAAACCGTGACACAAGCCCACCGAGCTGTGCTACAGTTAACCACATGTGAAAATGCAGAAAGACTTACGAGAGCAGCTCTTTTTTGCTATCCTTGGGCTGAAACTTGACTTTGAAGGTGGGGGTCGTCACCTCTCCGGGGTACTTCCTGTCCTCCAGACAGTCCTGCATCAGGTCACAGTCTTCTGGGTCCGAGGAGACGTATGACTGGGCAGTGTGCTCCATCTATAAAATACCATAAAGGCAGGGACGATCACACCAAAGGACATTTTACGCATTTATTTATTTGTTCTGAGGATTGATACTTTTGAAGCCTCATTTTGATAATGGCGTCAATGTACAACAACAAAAACTTTGAGACACCTTTTTTTTTAATAGACGTGAAGTTTCCAAATGCAACGTGTCATCATAAAAAAATTAACATTCAAGGTCCTTTAAATTTCTTTTGAAAAAGTTCAAAGCAGTGAAAATTAGCATATGCCAAATCTAGGATGGTGCAATGCACCTGACACACCACCTCTGCCACACAGTGCAGTGTTTCAACTGTGCAGTAACTTGTTTTTCACTGAAATAAATGAATAATAGAAAGAGGGAAAACGGGGACAGGAAATAAGGAAAGGCAATTAGACAAGAAAAGTGATGTAAACAAGAACTTTTCATTCAAAAGGCTTCAGGGGGAGTTTTTTTCTGTTGTTATTTTAGTAGAAGTATTTCCTCTGTGACTGATGTTGCACGTTTGGAAGCTCTAACCCCCCGCTGCACTGACCTCGTCCGTTTCCTCTTCCCTTTGGCGGTTTGGTTTGGTGAAATCCAGAGGTCCTTCCCAGTCCTCCTGCTTGTATGTCTGCAGGTTTGGCGACGTCACGCCACTGTTTCCACTGTGATGGAGGGAGGATGAGGAGGAGGAGGAAGACGAAGGATCTGGGGATCGAACCCCCGGGCTGGTGCCTGACAGACTGCCCTCTCGTTTGATGGGCTTCTTCATGCTTAGGTCCAGGGTCCCATTCTCATCGACCTCAATGTCCATTTCCTGAGGAGAAAATGTCAAATATTCAGCTGGGTGAACTTTTATATTTATTTTTTACTCCAAAATATGGTGTTTACCATTTAAAAAAATTAAAACGGAAACATACAAAACTCATAAATAGGAAAAACCAGCGTTGCTCAACTCATAGCAAGAAAATAAGATTTTACCACGTTTATCAACTTGCTCTGTTGCGTTAGCTTAAACTACCCAACTAACTAAACTAACACAGAGCAAGTAACAAATTGTGCTTAAGCTAACAAGTGACAGAAAAAACAGTTTATTGTGTCACCATAATATTGTGATTTTTTTAAAGACAAAAACAGTGGCTTGGCTTAAATTCCTAAAATAAATCAAGTTAGCTACAACACAAGCTAGCAAGATGGATACTTAGCATATCGTTTTACTTTGTTGTGTCTGCTTGAACAAAATAAATATTTTGTTGTCACCGTAATATTTTATATATATTTTAGCAAAGGCCTAAATGAAATTTGTAAATTAACCAGAGAAACTGCATTCCCTGCAAAAATGCAATGTGAATGCTTATTGCTGAATAACTTGCTGAAAAACTGCTGAAATGTAGCTGAAATGGAAGAACAAGTCAAAGTTAGCAGAAGAAAGAACACATTTGCTGAATTAGGTTTAAATAATCAGAAATTAGCACAAAAATAAGGAAATTAGCAACAAAAAGAGCTGAATTTAGCAACAACAACAACAAAAATAGCTGAAAAATAGCTGAGAAGACTGAAAGAAACTAAACTACCAGAAGGAAGTGGAATGAGCTGAAATAAGCTAAAAAATGTCAAATTAGCTGAAAAAGCTAAATTTAACACAAAACAGCTAAACAGTAGCTGAAATAGCAGAAAAAACTGAAACTAGCAGAAAAATGCTGAAAGGAACATAACAAGTTGAATTTAGCAGAAAGAAGTTAATTAGGCTAAAAGACGTGTTAATGAGCACAAAAAGTGGAAATTATCTGGATAAAAGCAGAAATTAAGGGGGAAAAAAATAAAAAAAACAGCTGCAAAGTAGCTAAAAAGCAGTAAAAAGCTTGAATTACCAGAAGGAAGTAGGAGCTGAAATGAGCTATAATTTAAAAAAAAAAAAAAAAGTGGATTTAGCTGAAAAAGCTAAATTTAGCACTTAAACAGTTAAAAAGTAGCTGAAATAGCAGAAAAAGTTGAAACTAGCAGAAAAAGCTGAAAGGAGCATAACAAGCTGTAGCAGAAAGAAGTTATTTAGTCTGAAAGAAGCATAAATGAGCACAAGAAAATGGAAGTTATCTGGAAAAAGCAGACATTAGCAACCACAACAACAACAACAACAACAAAAAACAGCTGAAAAGTAGCTTAAAAGCAGAAAAAAAGCTTAAATTACCAGAAGGAAATGGAAGGAGCTGAAGTAGTAGAAAAAGCTGAAACCAGCAAAAATAAAAAAAACTGAAAGGAGCATAACAAGCTGAAATTAGCAAAAATAAGTTAATTAGACTGAAAGTAGCAGAAATTACCATAAATAACTTGAATTTATCTATAAACATGAAATTTGCTAAAAATGCTTAAAAAACTAGCTGAAAATGTAGAAGAAGCTTAAATTAGCAGAAGAAAGCAGAAATAACATGTTTGCTGAAAAAAGAAGCATAAATGAGCACAAAAAAGTGGAATTATCTGAAAAAAGCTTAAATTAGCAAAAAAAAAAAAAACAGCTGAAAAGTAGCTAAAAAGGCCGAAAGAAGCTTAAATTAGCAGAAGGAAGTGGAGAGAGCATATTTTTGCTGATTTAGGCTGGAAAATGTTGAAATGATTGCAAAAATTGGGAATTAGCTGGAAAAGCTAAAATTTGCCTTAAAGCAGCTAAATAGTAGCTGAAATATCAGAAATAGGTGAAACGCATAAATAAGCTGAAATTAGTAGGAAGAAGTTAGAAGAAGCACAAAAATGTTGTAGATGGCAGAAAGAATACGAAAGGAGCACAAAACAGCTGAAAGAAGCAGCTGGACGTAGCTGAAACTAGAAGAAAAAAGTTTAAATTTGCACAAGGAAGTTGAAAGAAGCTGAACAAAATGTAAAAAGTTGTAAACAGAGCTAAAGATTTGAAGGATGGAATATGAGCTCCATTCGTTTTATATGAGGGGAAAAAAAGTCAGAAAAGGCTAAATATTTCAAAAAGCTAAAGTTGCACCCTGATGCATGCTCAATAATCCAGGTAGAAAAATCTAAAAAAGCTAAGTCTGGTCCTCTGGACCAGGATTATTGAGCATGCATCAGGGTATTTTGAATCACTTTGGCCAGGATTGCCTCAAACTTGTTAGAGAGTTTGAGAAAACAGCTAGGAAGAGGGCAGACTACAGGAACCA
>JAVCKU010000173.1:10264833-10276538 GCA_032273985.1 Hypsolebias coamazonicus
GAACAGAATGTCACGTTATATGCGTGTATGAAATAGTTACTAATAGTTAATAATGAAAATAGTTCATAACTAAGGAAGATTTTATTGAAAAAGTCCAACTTTATTATCAAATACAAATACACGTATATGAAAAAAATCTAAATGCTGTCTGGTATTGTTCTGGGGGCCGGACCAAATGTGGAGGCGGGCCGTATCCGGCCCGCGGGCCGTAGTTTGGGGACCACTGATTTAAAAGGTGCTGTTTCTTTTAGCTTTAAAACTCAGTTTCAGCTTCTCCAGTAAATTTCAGCTGATATTCAGCGCTCCATGGGAACAAGTTTTTGTTCAGCTTTACCTTCATCACCTGCCAGTCGTGTCTCCTCCTCTTCCTGTGGCGTCTCCTCCTCTTGTCCGTTCATCTGATCGTCCTGCAGGAGGCATCCTCCCGTCTCCTCCTCACCTGTGTCCTTCTCTTCCTCCTCTCCTGCCTCTTTGACCTCCTCCTCCTCCTCCTTCACTCCATCCTTCTCGGACTCGGCCTCGCTGCTGGCATCACTCTCGGCGCTGAAGCCCTCGTCCAGAGCCAGTTTCAGGGGGTGGGACTTCCTCTTGGAGGCGGGCCTCTCCGTTTCCTGTTCCTGCTCTGCTTCCTCCAGCCGGCGCTTCCTCGCGACGGGGCAGGCCAGGATGCTTATGAAACAGGAAGGGAAGGAAAAAGGAACTGGTTCATTAGAAGCAGAAGCTCCTCGGGCGTTCTGATGAAAATCATGCACCACGTTGGGTTCAAAGGGACGGACAAGCAGGAATCAGCTGTTTCAGGATGAAACGAAGCCTGGGGGTGGCACCATGCTCGCCCAGCCACACATCAGAACCAATCTGAGCCAATTGAGCGGAACGTTTAATGAACAACGTGTATGGAGCGGCGGGCGAGGCAGCGGAGGGTGAAATCCAATAAACTCGCTCTTGTTCTCACCTGAGAGCTGCCGATCGACGATCTATAAACACCTGAAGTCGCCTGCTGAAGGAACACGAGCAGAAACACGGCGCTAATATCTTCCCTCCAATAAAGAGCCGAGCCCTAAACCCCGAGTCTCACCGGGCCTCTGAGCGGGACGACAGAGGCGACGAACGGATGAGTTCATCTCATTTTACAAACTGCTGCTCTCACAAGCACAACCAGAGGAAGCTGCTTCACTTAGTTCATGAATTTTATTAAAACCACTGAAGAGGCGCCACAAAACATGATTTATTATTAATGAACTAATTATGAACTAATCTTAAAATGTACTAATTACGTGACCACTAGTACTAATGAACTAATGATGAACATAATAGGTTAATCATGAACTAATGATGATCTAATAATAAATTAAGAGATGAAGAAGTGACAAACTAATACACAGTTAACTTATTGTGAGCTAATCATGAACTAATGAACAATAAACTACAGTATATATGTATTAATAATGAACTATTGATAAACTAACAATGTAATAATGAGGTAACACAAAAGAAGGGATGAAGATACAAAGTAACGATGAATAAAGATGATCTAATCATAACTAAGAACTAATGATGAACTACCGGTAGTAATGAAGTTGCAAGTTAATATTAATGTAACAATGAACTCATCATGAGCTAATCACAAACGTATTATAAGCTAATGATGAACTAATATTTAGCAATAAACTAAATATGTACAATGATGCACGATCTAATTCATACAGCAACAATGAAATAATGATAAGGTAACAATAAAGTAATGATTATTATTAAACTACTAATGAACTTGTGATGCAGTAGCATTGAAGTAAAATTAATGAATGAATTAAATAATCACTAATGATTATTAGTAATAATTAATTACTAATTATGAGCTAATTATGAATGAATGATGAAGTAACAAAAATATGAATTAGTGATGACAGCAATAAAGTTCAAAACAGTTCTCATAATTAGTTCATATTTAGTTCATGATTATCTTATTTATTACGTCAGTATTGATGAAATGATGATTAATTAACAGTGATGTAAAAACAAATAATCATGAACTAATTATGAGATGATCACAAACTAATACTTAACTAACAATGATCTAATTATGAGCCAGTTTTAAGCTAACAAACTTATCATGAACTCATTACAAGCTAATGAACTAATAATGAACTAATCATGAACTAATTATGAACAAATCATGAACTAGTTAATTATGAACTAATCATGAACTCATTATGAGCTAATGATGAACTAATAATGAACAAGTTCTGAACAAATCATTAACTAATTATAAGTTAATGACAAACTAATGATAAATTAAAAGTTAAAACTGAATTAATGATGAACTAATCGTGCTAATGATAAACTAATGATAAACTAATGATGAAGAATGTCTGTTAGCAAAATACTCATGACCCACTGGACTGATTTTTTTCAAAACCTTCAGAAAGTGACCTCTGCATGAAAATCTACAACCGATGATCGTTTGGAATCAGTCCAGTTCAAGATGGCTGCCACAGCCAACTGACCCTAAAACACATAAAGGAGTGTGACTGTTAATTTAGCTGACTGAGCTCAAATCTGCTGTGGTAGTAGCTGAGCGTCTTCCTCAACATATTCTCAGAACACGGACATATAGAATGGATGCTTGTTTAACCACTACTGGAGTCAGCTGTGTCTGTTAGCAAAATATCTCATCAACCGCTGGACAAGTTTTATTGTCAGTGATGAATGGACGTCAGTCACTGGAAGCCAACACAATTCAAGATGGCTGCCGCAGCTAATTTGTTAGCCTTTAGGGGTATGTTTATGTCTGATGAAGCGGCTTCGATGCTGTCGTTTTGCAACAAAAGATGATCTTGTGGCGGGCGATAAGCATTCCTTCACGGCTGCCATTTATCGTTACTGGGGACTGCCTGCTCAGCCAGCACCGATTATTATCCACCTGATGGGGTTTCTTAACTTTACACCTTACTCTTCCATCAACCTTAATGTGGCCTGAAACACAAGTGTACCCACACAAGTGTCATATCAAAACGACCGGCTTGTCACTGCGATGTGTGCGTTTCGAGTTACCATGGTGACGTACTATGCAAACAAAGACGCCATTTTTCTCATTCAAAATGCCTGAAGGTGATCAACAGCTAACTGCTATAACTCGACCACTCTTTGAGACATTGAGCTGAAATTTGCTCTGGTCGTAGCTGAGAGCGAGTTTTCATACAATCCTAATGCAAATCAAAATACCAAGATGGCCGCCTGAGCCAAAAAGGAAAAATACTATAAATCAGCTCATTTTAGAGAAATTGAGCTAAAAATTTCTGTGGTCATAGCTAGACCTAGATAGATACGTTTCCTATCACATACTGAAGCCAAGTCAAAAACAAGATGGCCGCCTTGACTCAAAGGGAAAAAATATGTTAACTTGACCATTTTTAGATCTTTTCAGCAGAAATTTGGTATCGTGGTAGCTGAGCTGAACCCAAACACAGTACTGTCAAATCAAAAGTTTAAATTGTAGCAGCGTGGCAGCCCCCGTCAAAGTTTCTACTGTAAGCCTGCAGACGGAGGCCTGGGTTGAAGAGAGGAAGCAGAGGTGGAGGACAGACAGGGGGCGGGGGTGTGACCTGTCCTACCTGCGGTGTCGTGAGTATCTCCCACTGATATGGCCGGAGCCAGTGCATCCAGGGGTGGGGCAGCTGGACGGGATGATGGAGGTTAGAGAGACGTTTAAGACACGAGACATTTCAGCAGCAGCAGCAATGACAAACACAGGCGTTTAAAAAATAAAGATCAAGCAGAACAAAGCACATGCACGCTGGGCGAACGCGTCACACGGATGCACATGCACAAAGGAGACGCGCACGCCGCCCAGCAGGCACACGTGATGCATGGATGCAGGTGGTGCCCGGGCGCTGTGATATTGTGCGTCGTACATCAACCCTGGCCCATATCCTGTTACTACGAGCGATACGGATCAGCCGAGACCTGCTGTAATTTCCCCTGCTCTGCTCTCTTCACCATCATCATCATCATCATCGCTCCTGCTTCGGTTCGGGTTGCCATGACCCCTCAGGGTGGCTCATTTCAATTCTCATCAACCCCCCCCCCCCCCCTGCAATGGCCCCGTAATCCTCCAATTATCCTTTTTATTAATTTCACTTGTAAAAACGGGGTGTGGGGGTGTGGGGGGGCTACCAGGAGGAGGAGGGAAGACCAAACCACAACAGCTGCTCTTCTTCTCTCTCCTTGCTCTGTAGACGTCGCTTCAGCTCCACGTGTGAAGGTGGGCGATCATGTTTTGAACCTCAGGAGACTCCGTCATCTGCCAGTTGGTTTTCTGTGCTCGGGTCGCAGAGCTTCAGGAGACAAACCCAGTAGAGACGTTTCTGCCTTGATGGAGTCTTTCCAGATGTGTCAGCTGCTCACGCCAGAGGCACTAATGCACCCCCATACCATCAGAGAGGCAGGCTGTTAAACTGCGATCTGATAACGGTCTGGAAGTTCCTCTCCTCTTTCGTACGGAGGATGTGGTGTTCATGGTTTCCAAACAGAAACCCAGATTTGGATCCGTCTGACCACAGAACCCACAGAACAGTTCTGGTCCGTTTGAAACGAGCTCTGGTCCAGAGAGGACGGCAGTGGTTCTGGATGGTGATAACATCTGGCTTCTTTGCTTGATAGAGCTTTAAGACGTATTTGTGGATGAATTCTTTACAGATGGTGGAAGTGTTCCTGGACCCAGAACAGAACCAGACATGGTTCTAATGCAGTGGCCTCAGAGGACCCAAAGACCAGGACCATCCAGTATTGACCTTCAGCCTCGACCTTTGAGATTTCTACAGATTCTTCTAATCAGTTGATGATTTTATGAACGTCAGATTATGTTTTTCTATTAAGAACTTAATTTTGAAATCGTTCCACTAGTTTTAGATGCAGTTTTTCAGACGTCTGAACCTCTGCCCATCTTTACGTCTTCTCCGTCTTCTGGGGACACAGTTATTCATAAAGTGCTCCTCTAACAGCCTTCTGTTGCTCATCTCAAAGTTCCTGAGATGTTCTGCCACCATAAAACTTGAAATGTCAGTTTATTGTGTTCTGATGTGAATAAAAGTCGGGTTTAGGAGATTTGCAAATTATTGTGTTTTCCAGCCTCTCTCCGGGGGCCGCGTCCGGCCCGTGAGCCGCTAGTTGATCCGATTGTTTTTTCATGGCAGGAGGAAAGAGCTGAGAGTGAAATCAACAGCAGCCTACTGGAGGTGCTGACCAGGAGCTGAGAAGTGCTGATGATGGAAAATACAAACTAAGAATATTCAGCTATTGAGTCTACGAGTAGGTGGGGGCTATGGGGGGGGGGGGCTGCACGGCGGCAAACATAAAAGAAGTTCATGAAAGGGTTTTGCCACAAACATGAAGGTGTTTCCTTACCTCAGCTCTTGTCCTACGAGCTCAATAGCAGCTGAAACAGAGGGGGGGGGGGGGAGAACAAAGGTGAGTGGCTGCTCAGAACGCCACGCTGCTGCTGAAAGAAACCCAGATCAATAAATCACAACCGAACACGAACCCCACGAGAGTTTCCTCACAGAGCGAGATCAGGACCACGCCGCTCTGCACGGAAATATACACAAACGTGCACAAATCCAGACGCTAAACACACGCACGCACACGCAGAACGCCTAAATCAGCCAAACTGCTTCAGAATAAAAGAGGAGGATTAAACGCAGACTTCAGCAAGAAAACGAGATGAATTGTTCTCTCTTCAGTTCTCGTAGCTGCTAAGATGAAATTAAAAAGCAAGAACTGCCTTCATCAGTAGGAAACAGCTCCTCGTTCAGGGTCAACTCGCATCAAGCCCGGGCGGCGCGCCGCTCTGCGCCGGGTCGACCCGGACTCTGACGACCGGAGGAGCTCGCAGACAGTCCTGCTGTCGTTTGGACCAGAACGAGCAGACGTCAGGGAGACCCCGGGCTCGAGAGCAGAGACACAAACACACAGGTTGTTGTGTTTGTGTGTGTGTGTAACGTGTGTGTGGCGTTTCTCCATCTTTCGTCATGCAGCGGGAAAAAAACTGGACGACTTCTTTCTCTGAACTGCCGCTCATCAAACATCAAACGTCCACGCAGGCGCTCGTGAGCTCAGAGAAAACACGGACGAACGTGCACAAGAGCAGCCGTCCACGTGCGCTCGGCCTTAGAAAGACGACGTGTCTGTGTCCAGATGGAGGTGACGAGCCTTTGAACGTTTTCGGCCACGTCTTTAGATGCGTTTACAACCTTTTACTGCTCCTTTCATATTTTGTTCTGCTTCGGCTTCTTTGTGCAAATTTTAACCTTTTTCAGCTACTTTCAGCTGTTTTTTTAGCTGTTTTGTGCTCCTCTCAGATCCTTTCTTCTAACTATAACATTGTGCTTCTTCTAACTTCTTTCTGCTAATTCCACTTTTTATTATTATTATTATTATTTTTTTTTTTTTTTTAGCTCATTTCAGCTCTTTCCACTTCCCTCTTTCTGCCTTTTCGGCTACTTTTTAGATTTTTGTTGTTGTTGCTAATTTTAACTTTTTTTCTAATATCCTAATGCTTGTGCTCATTTTTGCTTATTTAAATCTAATTCTGCAAATATGTGTTCTTTCTGTTTTTCATCTGTTAATTAAGGCTTGTTCTTCCATTTCAGCACATTTTTAGCCAATTTCAGCTGTTTTTCAGCAAGTTCTTCAGCAATAAGCAATCACACTGCATGCTCGCATGAAATGTAATTTCTCTAGTTTAATTAAAGTATATTCAAATGAAGAAAATATGAATCAGTTTAATTTAATCCAGTATGATTCACTCAACTGAAAAGTGTAACTTCCTATAAGCTTCTCTTTATAAAAGACTAATTAAAGCTCAGTAAACTGTTCATTAGTTTGTAAATACTTAAAAAAAAGCTAAAAATAGGCTAGATCAAGCGCTGCACTTTTATACTTCATTAATATAATTTATTACAGGTTGTTCAGATTATTTTTAACCCTTTAAAACTTTATTTACCAAAACAAACAGCATTGAATGCTCTAATCCAGCAAACATTCAAATTTAAATAATTAAGGAATGAGCTTCATCGTGCCAAATATTGAGACATATTTGACGTTTACACAAACATAAACAACGTGTTCGTAAAGCATTAATAAATCCTTATACACTCTTATTACCTGCAGCTGGGGTCAGAAGTTTACATACACTCATCCTGAGCACAACTCTTAACAGTTTTGAGTTTTTAAAAACTCTTCTGTGTTTTCTTTCAGGTTCCAAATGACTCTTCACCATAAACTCCAGTGAGTTTTAAAAAACAAGACTCAGCTGCTGATCCACACAGGGTCAAATACAGGTAGTCCTTGGGTTACGACGGTCTCGAGTTACGACGTTTATTAGTTACAACGCATCTCCCATAAAAAAAAATACATATACATTATTTTGAAATTTTATTTTGAAAAGGCAAGTTACGCCATTTCTGGTTTCATGTTGTAAACGTAGCAGCGGAGAAATACTGCACTGTACTCTCTAAAAAAGCTAAGTCTGGTCCTCTGGACATTAAAAAAAAAAAACTAAACTAAACTTGTTGGACCAAGCTGGACCAGCAGAAACTGGAAAAGTAGCTGTTTTATGGACGGCGGTTTTATGACGTAAACTCAATAGTGAATACAGAGGAGGGACGGAGGAAAACTGCTTCACCAGCATCCCAGTAGGAAATTAACTCTTTTTTACCTTCATTATGGCTCCCAAATGTATGTGTTTGATAATTATGTAGGGTACTGTGTTAGGATAGGCTAAGTACTTGGTAATACAGTAATGTACATGTAAATGGTGCAGTTTGTACGTATGTTCCGACTTACGTCAAATTCGGTTTACGCCGCCGCCGTGAGAATGGATCTGCGTTGTAACCCGAGGACTTCCTGTAAGCTTTTTGTTTAATCATTGGACCGGGATCCAGTGAGATTATGTTCGTACAGTCGTCCGCAAGATGGGCAGAGCGCATGTTGCTGTTGCTACAAGAGTGCGGCCTCTTGTTCTTTATCAGAATACTTTTTAGATAGAAAAAGGTAAAAGGCCATGAGGATGGAAAGTGGTATTCCAAAAAAAGATCTCTTCATAGCTTGTCCCATCAGGACACAATTTAATACATTAAAAAAAAACTACCAGTAATAGACCATAGTCCTGATAAGATGTTGTTCAGCTGGCAGTTCTGATTTTATAGTCGGCCCACATCCGAGGCCAAATGAGGTAGTCAGTTGTTGATTTTCTTCAGGCAGACTGTTTTTTCTTGTCAGCCTTGAGTCATGTTGATACTTTTGATCCAAAATGGCCAGATTTATGGGCAATCCACTGATCCGTGTTATGAGCCTTCTTCAAGGTCGACTCCAACATGCTGGTGAGCCCCAGAGCTAGGTTTAGCTCGTAAATCAGCTGATTTTGAGTACTCGTAGCACGAAGCAAACCTTCACACAGACTTGCAGTTTTGTCATGACAGAAATTGCTGCCGATGTCTTCTTCAAAAGTTCATAACAGGGACCCACAGATGCCAAAGAGCAGAAACCCTGCTATCATGAACCCAATTATGTAAACGTCTTCTGCATTCTCCTGAGACAGAACTGTAAGACGCATCAGCTGCCACACAGATCCCTGATGTGTCCTGCAGCGTGAGTCTCGGCAGGACACGAGGGCTCTCCAAGACCCTGTTTTGTTGAAAAGGTTTTATCGATTGCGTTGAAAGTATTTTTTAATTTATTTACGCATAACAGGTTGCTACGAGAGCTGCAGAGTGAAGGGGCTTTGACAGCAGAGCAGAGTCTGAGAGTAAAAGAGTGGCTGTGCTCCGTTGAGGAGGAACGAAGCGGGCTCACCACCGCCTCCGGACCAGACAGTGGCATCGAGGACAGCGGTGCACTGAGAGGAGGCAGGCCTTCCATAAGGAACCACGTATGTTTCTTCCAAGTCAATTTTAAAGATCGCGTATGTCAACCTTTGCCAATAATTGGATCAGTTGCAGATTTGTTTATGACTTATCTCCCAGGACACAGAATCTGTAGAGGAGAGGTGGAGCCATGATCTTGAAAGTGAGAAGGAGGATGGTATTGTTCATCTTCAGTCACAGATCCAACGTTTGGAGAAGGAAAACACTGACTTCTTAGCAGCTCTAGAGGATGCTATGGAGCAATACAAGCAGCAGGTTAAACACAATTTAAACGTAATGTTTTTTTCATTAAAGCAGTGATCACTATTATTTTTTAATCCCTGGAATCCCCATAAAATTAACCACTTAGACTCGTAGTATGATCCTCACTAGGCTGCGTCAGTATCTGATACTCAAATGAATTGTTGCTGACTTGCTTTGTGTATCAGAGCTATAAGCTGCAGGATCAGCAGGACTTGATAACAGAGCTACAGTTCCAGATGTCGACTCTCGGACCGATGGGCTTGACTTTTAACACGAGACTGCGACCTCACACAGCTCCTATGAGCTCCGTGCTGCACAGGCAGAATGGAAGCACATATAGGCAGGTAATTACATGAAACAAATACTTTTAACCAGATTTCAGTTTGACTGAAATCTACTGGGAAATTATCATGTTGTGCTGTCATGTACTGCCACCTGTTGCCCTGCTACTGGGGAGTTCCCACGAGTCTCAGTTTGCAACACATGATTACAGGTCAGTCCTGTGGGTCATGCTGTGGTTGATCAGGATGGGAATGTTTATGAGGACCAGGAAGTCCTAGGAGGAACAGAGATGCACTCCAAGGAAAAAGAAGGAAGTCATTTTGGCCTCTGTCAGGAGAAATGCAAGTATGTCATGGATTACAAAAATCTCTTGATTTGTTTTTTTGTTATCGCACATGTGCTTATGTTAAGTGTGAATGAGTATCCATCTCTGTAATTCTAATTGTTCTGCCAGGCTCGTGAATTTGACCTGGACCAAGCGGGACTTGCTTTCAGGAGATTTATCATTTGGTGCCAAAGGAACAACATGTCAGCAGCCGGAGTCAGATCTGCACCCCTGTTTGGCCAGAAAAGCATGTAAGTCTGAAAAGTATCATGCCAGTTATTCAACAGTACACTTATGCTGACTTTAAATTATTCTGGGATTATTAAAATACACTAAAATACTCAAAAAGTCTGCAACGATCCTAGTGAGAGTAACTGTGCAGTGCTGAAGTGCACTGTACTCTAATCACCCTCGAAGAAATATGAACCAGGTGGTAGTGCTGAGCTGGTGGTTTTCCTATTCGTGACAAAGTAAAACAGTATGTCTCTAGCTTGCTTTATTGTTCTGTTTTATTTTGAGGTTGATGATTTAAAATGTGGCTTCTCAGAGTTTTATTAAATTAATCGTTGAACTTGTGATGAGATGAGCCAACAGTTGCGTTCCTTCTGCCTCTGAGAAATGCAGGAATGTGATCAAATATAAAGTGCTGTTTTAGAATTTGTGTAAATGAAACACATACCACATTTTCCGCTGTACGCGTTGCACCCCCCTATAAGTCACATCAGTCCCTATTTGTCTAATAAAGTGGAAAAATCCATAAATATGTCAGTTTGCTGTGTACGTTGCATCTATTATGCGTTTGTTACACGTCACCGCTGACAACTCGGAAATGTGGACCAGCGTTGTGCCAAAAATCAATGGGCCACCAAATGGCAGCCACTGGAGTGTGCACGGGAGGACTTTAACAAGAATTTAACAAGAGTAACACTTCAAAACAATTATTTGTTTGCTCAAAATTATAAATTAAGGTGTGTATCAGTCTAACATTTGCTTAATAAATGCACTTTGATGGTCAAATCAGCTGTATTTAAAAATAGTTTGCTGCCTTGGTGCTCCATGAACGCACAGAGGGAGAAAAAAGGAAGGAGGAACACGGCTTGTTTTTCCAAAATTTAACAAGAAAAGCACCAAAACAATTATGTTTTTGCTTGAAATTATAGCAAAGGTGTGTCTCAGTCTAACATTTGCTTAATAAATGTACTTTAATGGTCAAATTAGCTGCTTTTCGCCGGGGCAGTGCAGTTGGATTGGCGGTCGGTCCAAACAGCAAGCAGAACCAAGGTGGGGAGCCTGTGGCAGGCCGATTGAGTCAATAAATGCTGGTGAATATTCTCAGTCATCCAGGACATGGTAAATTCAAAAAAATTAAAGAAAAAAACAATGAAGTATAAAATAAAGTATAATAAATAAAGTCCAGTTGTTTTTGTCTAGGACTTTTTTGAATTTGTCATTATAGCCACGTTTTCTTATTACATGATACAACAGCATGCCTCACTACTGTTATTACTCTGCTGCCATCAAGTGGCTGAAGTTGGTACTGCTAAAAAAATTCAGTCAGAATGAATGAAAACGGTCACATCTCAGCCAAAAAAATTGGTTTATAAATATGGGGGGGAAAAATCCATAAATATGTCGCTTTGGCTTATAAATTGCAGGGCATGTAAATTATGCAAACAAATGTGACTTTCACAAAGAAAAATACGGTAATTCCCTTTTCAAAATGTGTATAAACATAAAAGTGTAATTTTTATTATTTACCATTTACAGTATATTTGTAGCACAGCTAGGCCTGTTATAACATATTTTGCTGGGCGATTGTCTCAGAAATTATTGCGATAAACAATATTGTTTGAATCTAAAAAAGCTAAGTCTGGTCCTCTGGACATTCAAAAAACAAAACAAAGCAAAAAAAAAAAAATTGTAGAAACGTTTCG
>JAVCKU010000173.1:10342707-10354089 GCA_032273985.1 Hypsolebias coamazonicus
TGCAGTGTTCCCTCAGTGTGGACTGAACTTGACAAAAGGACCTTCTCCTACTCCGCTCCTGTTTCCTGGAATATCTTACAAAAAGATGTGAAGCTCTCGACCTTGACCTCTCTTAAGTGGCTTTAAACATCTGTTCAGTTCCTGGCAAGAACCAACACAGACATGTTCCTGTTTTTAGTTTTCTACATCGCCCTACATCCTAGCTGTTTTTATTTTGTTTTTTTGAATACCATTTTATGTCATTTGTTCTTCTCAGTTTGTATGCTTTTCATAATTGTCAACTGTTGTCGTCACTCTTTGTTAAAATCGGGTCTCTCTTGTAAACAAGTCCCCAAGCTCAATGGGACTAACCTGTATAAATAAAGGTTGAATTAAAAGTCTGTGTTCTTAGTTGTCTGGGTTGTCCTTCATGACATTTGGTCCCATCGCCCTTGTCTCTTCATTCCTCGCGATACTCGCCTCGTCAGCTTGATACGCATTTTTAAATATTATTCTTATTTCTCCCTGCGAGTCCACTGTGCCTGCCTGAACCATTGGGTTCACACACCAACAGGATCATAACATTTCTGTGCTTGCAAATGTTTACCAAGTATGGCGGCCATCTTATATCGGATCAGTTGTAGATTTACATCCAACGATTGCTGTCTGGGAGTTTCATTTAAGTTCGTTATGTGGTTCAGACAATATTTTGCAAACGGACAAGCAGAAGACGCTAACATGTATAGTAGTTAGAGTCTGTGTGGCTCAACTACAAAGTACTACCACACCAAATTAAAGCTCAGTATTTGTAATATTTACTGAGTTAAAGCCATTTTGGTGTTACCGATGGTCAGCAGGCTGTGGTGGCCATCTTGAATTTGTTTCACTCCAGGAGGTTATCAGTTGTAGCTGCACATCCAGTGAGTTTTCTTTTAAGACTGTCAAATATTTTATGAGATATTTTGCTAACAGGATGACAAACGAGCAAAAACGTCATCAAGACCAAACCGTCCAGCTCATGAATCAGAACAAAGTGACCTAACCAACAAATCATAAAACAGCCCTGTAAAAATAAATTAAAAAGCGCAGGTAACTATGGATGAAAAGCAGCAAAAGCCCAAAAGAGCACAGTTCAAGATGGCTGCCACAGCTCATCAATCTCAGCCAGCACAAAATATTCTTCAACTAATTTTACAGATATTGAGCTTGTTTTGGTGCGGTAGTAGCAGAGAGACATTCTCAACACAATGTTTGAGCGCTAACACACCCAGCAAGGTCTCAAAATATCACTTATTTCTCAAAGGTTGGACCAAAACACGACTCCTTCACTTCTCATCAACAAATGAAGGTTGGCGGGCGACATGCATTCCTTCAAGGAAGGCTAGGTCTCATTGCTGCCACTGTGTTTAGCATTTCCACAAGTATTAAAACAAACTTAGTTTTGGCATTTGGCGTCTTGTCTTTAGTTGTTTTATCACTAGTGTGTTGTGGTTTTGTTGTTTTGTTTGACCCAAGCTAAACAGAACTTCAGTGTGAAACTTCGTGTAGGAATTGTTTACAATCCCTGCACATTGTAGTTTTACAGTAATCCAGTCGAAGAGGAAGAAGTCTGTAGTTCACATGTGAGATTCTTACACTTACACAAATTGCACACACACACACACACACACACAACACACACAGAGACTTCCTGTTTTCTGTCCTACCTTTCTCTGAGAACGCACACTCCTTCATGGCCCGATCGTCGTCAGAGCGTGAGACCCGCTGAGCTGAGGAAGAGGAGTGTGGCTGGTCATCACCTGGCACCTGAGGAGAAAACGCAGTCAGATCTGCTCGTGACGGGTCAGGAACCTGTGGAGACGAGGTCCAGGTGGTTCCTGCTCATCCCTTCATCACAAGGCGAGGTGAACGTGTTACTGCTGACTCAGCAGTCACTCTTTTGTTTTTACCATTTACGTTTTCTTCTGAACGATTTAATTATTTAGTTTTTGCAAACTACTTTTGCATAATTTGTGCTAATCTACCCATTCATGTATCAAACCATTCGGCTTCGGAAACAGCGAGCTTTGATCTTTGTTTTTTGTAACTTTTTTAAATATTCACATCTTTTTTTTATATATATATAAAATCTCATAAAATACATTGAAAACTCTTTATTTGCTTTTAAAACATCTTTGTCTTTTAAAGTTAAACTGGCCACAGCAAACTGCTTTTTGTTTTTCTATGCTACTTGTAGCTTTTAGCTGCCTTTCTGCTACTTTTGACTTTATGCTACTCTTCTGCTCCTTTGGTCATTTGAATAAAAATATTCTCGTTATTTCTACTACGTTGCTGAGTTTAGATATTTATTATTATATACAGTAATGTATTATTTATTGAAATATTTATTTTTCTACTTTTAGTTACTGTTTAACTTAACTTGTGTAACATTTATTTACTGATCAATTTTAAATTAATGTTTTGTTAATTTCAGCATCTGTTTAGCTAATTTAAGTTTAGTGCTTTACTCATTTGGGTTTTAGAAACTGTTTTCATAGCTATTAGTGTTTAGCCACTGTTCTTCTGCTTTTAGCTTCTGTTCTGCAGCATTTAGCTCGTGTTCTGCTTATTTCAGAATTAACAGCTTCTTCAGCAGGTTTCAGCCTTCAGCCCCTCAGTCTGAGCAGTCACACCGAACTTTCTCAGTAAATCCAGTTTATACAGAAATTAAACGATTATTTTGTGTTTTAAGCACAGAAGAGTCATGAAGAAAACACAAACAGAAACATACCGAGGTCTGAAAAGGCAAAGTCCAGCAGAAACTTCTTCATAAAGTTTCCAAACAGTTTTGCGAACTTGATAACAGCCCAAAGACAAAAAATAAAAAAAAAACTGTCCTCTTTTCTTAAAGAACACTGCCAGTTTTTATTTTTTTAATGAAAATGTAAAGTCAGAGGAGGAGAAAAAAAATCAAAATGCTGCTCTTTCACGTCCAAAATCAAACTAAGGAGGTCACGTAAACAAAAATATGTCCACGGAGCATGTGCAGCAAAAAAAAAAAAAAAAATGCATTTGGCTTTATTTAGAAAAATCAGGAGCTTTAGCCAACTCCTCAGAGGCAAAAACAAAGTTCACATTTAAAAGTAAGCTGTGTTTAGGAGGGGAAATCTAAAAATGAATGTGGTTCTGAGAGGAAAAGAAGAGAGCGACAACAAACTGTTGTTCCTCTGGGGGACTGCAGCCGTCCCACACACAGTTCCTCATTGTCTGGCCTTGTGACTGAAAGTTTCCCCCTTCAACAATGTTTTCCTCAGAAAGTCAAGACAAAACTTACAAATATGTCCCCCGGCAAATAAAACAACTCACAGCAGAGGTTTAAATCCAGTCAACTGATGGCGGTCAGGACCTGACGTCCAGGCTGCAGAGTCATCCCAGCAAAACAAAAAGTCAAGCTGATTTTAAAGCCTCACCTGGATGTTTGTCAGTTGATGTCCGTTGGACGCAGACAGAGACGAGGACAGGTGGGCGGAGCCTGCAGTGATTTCCCTAAACAAACAGAGAGCACCTGCGATTCAAACACTCACCAAACCAAAGCCTGGGGCTTAAAAAAAATACATTTGCCTGGATTTGAATACAGCAAAACTGGACACTTAAAATCTGCAAAACAAAAAAAAAAAGGTAAGCAATCATTTCACTCATAACTTTGAGGGAAATCCACGCTGGTGCTGATAAAACAAGAAAGCTTTTAAACATTTACAGTAAATAAGTGGTAGTTAAACTGGTTTCATTTTGGCTGATGAGCTGCTTTTGGAGCAGAGAATGCTTCTCTCTTGTGGACTTACGCTGCAAACGCAACTTCCTGTAAAAAAAAAAAAAAAAAGGAGAACAGTGTCACCCATAGACATCATATGGTGTCACCCTGCAGAGGAAGTGTTCTGATTCATGGTCTGGGCTACAATTTAATTCACTTCTTCTTTTGTTAATAAGCTCTGGTACACATGAAGATCTCACCAATTAATGTGTTCTTCACCTCTAAACTCTGCAACTTATACAGGCTATTTGTAGCAATATTAAGGCTTGTAAACATACATTTAAAATAATGTTGAATGCATAAACACAAGATGTCACACTCAGTATGTGTTGGGGATGACTCTCAGCTACTACCGTTTCAAATTTTAACTAAATATCAGTGAAATGAACTTGACTATGGACATTTTTTTGTGTTTGGTAATGTAAAGAGCTGTGGCATTTGCAATGCATTCAATGGTTAAAGTGATGCTAACAAACTAACTAGGTTGACACCAGCAGTGGATGCTAAGTGTTGTGCACTTGGACTATGAGTTGGTACACTCACTGTTAGCTTAATATATGCGCAAATGACTGAATTAGACATTTTATGTGTTTTCTAAAGTTGTGGTCAACTTAAATTGGGTTTGTTCCAAAAGTTAAGACTTGTAGATGTACATTTAATTACTTTTTCCTGAAAGTTTAATTAAAAATCGTCCAGTGGTTCAACATATACGTTGCTAACAGACACACAAACGTGAAACGACAATGACTGGAGAAATCATGTGTATATGTTTTTGTTGGTTGATAAATAATAAAAAAAATACATTTAGGCCGCCATGTTTTACTTTGACAAACCTTTAGTAATGCTGGCGTCATCATGGCCGAAGCTCCAGCAGTTTCAGCTAACCGCCTGGAGCTGGGTTCGGCTCGTGCCCATCAGGTCAGCATCCTCCCGCCACACAGCCCTCCGGCTCCTCCCATTGGCTGCCTTCGACAGGACCTGTTAGGCTCGCGAGCCAATCACGCGCCGTGACCGTTGCTCTCCAAGATGGCGGCTTCCAGAGCGCCGCTTCGCACATCTCCGCAGCCGAAAGTGACTTACGCTCGTCTCCGTGCCGTTTAAAACGAAAATCGCCGAGGCTGACTGAAAGCAGGGGGGTTGAGCTGCCAAAACACGACAGCTTTATTTTTATTTGTTTGTTTTGATAAAACCGCCCTGCTCCTCACCCCCGTCTTTGTGGTTTCATGGTCCGAGGAGCCCCCGGGCGGGCGTCTCTAACCGCACTATCAGAGAATGGCCACAGACAACAGGATCAATTTCTGGAAGAGGAACGCTAAGGTTCCCGGAAGGTTAGTTCTCGCATATTTGTGTATTATTCCTGTAGGGACTTGACCTGCTGCAGTGTTACCGAAGTGGCTGATGGTCAGTGTAGTTCATTCTTATCAGGATGACCCACGGAAACAGCCGTGAAACGATGACTTAACGTGGTCTTTGACTCCAGAGACGTGAACCTGACGTTGCGTCGTGAGTTACAAAGATAGAACTGTCGTTTTGTTTCCATCCAGTCTTCATAGTTGTCTTTTTGTTGTTGGCATCAGCGGTGAGGCGTCATCTGTCGCCTGCCGCCGAAGAACGAAGGTGTTTGTTAGCAAAATATCTCATGAACCACTGGACGGACCTTATGAAACCCTCAGGAAACAATCACTATGTGCGCATCTATAACCTATTAACTTTAATTGGGTAAATAATTCAAGATGGCTGCCACATACAAAATGCAAAGCGGTCAATACTTCTGTCAATGTTTCAAACACTTAGGTAACATCTGATGTGGTAGTAGCTGAGACTGATCCTCTGCACATGGTCTGTGCTCAGTCAGATTGTGCAAGAGCTCTATTTAAAAATGTATTAATTATTTGGAGTCAACGCAGTCTGCCTGTTAGCAAAACAATCTCATAATCCACTTGACAGTTTTTATGAAAACCTTGTTTGTGCATATTTAACTGATTAACATTTTCAGTCTGATTCAAGATGGCCTCCACAGCCAAGACACCTTAAGAAACATAAAGACGGCTGCAATTCAGTCAGTTTTACAAATGTTTACTAGGGTTGCACCGATAAATCGGCCCCAATTTCCTTAATTTTGGGAGATGGGCCGATACTTACATGAGAAACCAATTTTACAGATTTTTTTTTTTTGTAGTTTTGACAACAAATGTGTAAACTTCATTTATATTTCAGAGCACTACCTCAGACAAGTTTGTATTGTTTCTAGGATAATGTTCAATGGTATGTCTTTCAGTAAATTAATATTGGAAATTTGAAGGTGCATTGTGACATTTTAACACCTGACAGTGTCGCTTATAAAACAAAATCGGTATCGGCAGGTCAGGCTTTTTAGAGATTGGTGACCGGTAATTGGCCAGAAACCTGCAATCGGTGCACCCCTAATGCTTACACGTCAATCCCTAAAGCTTTAGCATATTGAAGTCAGCTTTGTTCGTCTGTTAGCAAAATATATCTCAAAACAGTGAATAGCTTTTAATTAAACTTTCAGGAAATAATAACTGGATGCACACCTACAGTGCAATTCAAAATGGCTGCCAAAGCCAACCGACAACTCAAAACAACATATCATTCAGTAAATTTTACTGATGTTGCGCTAAAATGATGTGTGGTTGTAGTTGAATGTCATTACAGCTCATGGTCTGAGTGTAGCACACCATGAATATTTCAAGAATATTTCAATAAAATCCATCCAGCTGTTCATAAAATATGCATGTGGCGACTTTATTGAACAAGGTTGACTTCTAAAGTTGGTTGCTTGTAGTTGGACATCTACTGACTACTTTCTGATGATTTCATTAAAGCCCAATCATTGGTTCATCTACTATTTTGCTAACACAACAGACACTCAAACACACGTAGACACAAGCAAAAACATTATTGTCGTCTGCCTTTTGGCAGCGGGTGATAAAAGTGAAGGGAGTGGAAACGCAAAGCTTTTGCACAGTGTCATAACAGCACACAGATAAAAGCTTTATAAGAGGAAGTTTACTTGAAGAATTCATAATATATTTGACCTTAAAGCTAGAGACTAAGGACATCTGGACTCCCTCAACAACCCCATAGATTTTAAGTTAGTAAAGTTCAAACAGCAAGATGCTTTTTGCACCTGCAGAAATCATAAACCCATCAGACCTCATCAATAAGAGACCAGATGTTTGTGCTCGTTTGTTCTGAGATGGTGGTGGAGCAGGAAAAACAGGAACTCGTGCATGTGTTTGAGAAATCTGAGAGCAGACGATCTCCAAGGAGAGGGAGTGGCCTTCGTTGTCACCCACAAGGATCTGTCTGAAAGTGTTCAGGGTGGACTCTGGAAGCGTGTGAACAGGAAGGCGAGTCCGGCTGCCTGTCCTTGAGCTGCTCCTGATAAAACCGGCCAGAGGACGGTAAACAAGAGACTCTGGCTCTGACAGATAATCAGCACTTCTCAGACACACGAGGCTCTCTGTTATTTCATGAGAACCAGCACCGGCCGGGGTTTTAATTCTCACTTGTTTGGAGATTTGTTGCTTTGAGAAACCTCAAAAAACCTCTTGCTTAAAGCTCCTCGTCACAAACTACATCAAATGTAAAGGTTATCCTGAACTGGGGTGGTTTGTACAGTTAAATTACAATTCCAGCACAGCTTTTACATGGACTTGTAACTAAATTTTTATTTTCACTTTTAATTTGCATCTTACAAAACAGAACAACCAAACTGTATTTTTATGTAAAAACAACCTCTATTAGGAAAACGATGTAAATACTGTATACCAGAGCATTTAGGCCAAATAACATTTCTGTACAAATTTTAAAGAGTTTGTGCAATTTATCAACTCGGACCAAACATAATGAAGGTTTAACAGGCATGTTTCTCAAAACCTGTCCTTCCATCCATTATCTCACATTTTCCGGAGTCATCAGCTGGTGGCAGCAGCTTGAGCATGGAGGTCCAGGTCTCTTTCCGCAGCCATCTCTTCCAGCTCTTCTGGGAGGATTCCAAGGTGTTTCCAGACCAGCAGGAAGACAGTCTCTCTGGCATATCCTTGGTCTTCTCCGGGGTCTCCTCCCAGATGGACACGGTGCTCTAGGTGTCATCCTTACCAGATGCACAAACCACCTCAACTGACTCAGAGTCTCTTCTGGGTGACTGAACTTCTCACTCTATATCTAAGGGAGAATCCAGCTACCCTGCAGAGAAGATGTTGACCGTCTGTATCCGTGTTCTCGTTCTTTTGGTCAGTGAGGTTAGGAACCCAGACCAAGAGCTTCTTGCAGCTCAGCTCCCTCTTCACCAATAGACCAGAACAGAGTACACAGTACTGTGGAAGCTGCTACAATCTACATGTCAGTCTCACATTCCATTCTTCCCTAACTTGTGAACAAAACCCCAAGATACTGAAAATCATCCTTTTGAGGCAGCATCTCATCCCCAATCCAGAGAGGACAATCAACCCTTTTCCAATTGATGTCCATGGCCTTAGCTGTCCAGATCCCACCCACTTCACACTGAGCTCCAGTGAGAGCTGGAGATCACGGCTTGATGACGCCACATCATAAAAAATAAAAAAAAAGGTGCTATGTTGTCATCACTTTGTTTCTATACAGTGACAAAATTAGTTCTCTGCATTTAACCCATCACACGTGAGATACACCCAGGTGGAGCGGCAGGCAGCTATGTAAGTCCCTGGGGAGCAGTTAGAGATTAGGTGTCTTGCCCAAGGACACCACGACATGTGGGCATAGTGGGGAGTTGAGCCTCCAACTTTCTGGTTCCAACTCGGCTGCCCTGTCTCTACACCATCACGGCCCCCCCGGCTTACAGCACCTGGTATTCCCAGACGGTCTCCCATCCAAGTACTAACCAGGCCCGACGCTGCTTAGCTTCTGAGCGCAGATGAAATCGGGCGTGTTGGAGACGTATGGCTGTAAACTCGGTGGTTTGGCCGTAAACCAAAATGTCATCTGCAAATGACAAAGACGGAATCCCGAGGCCGTCAAACCAGCAAAAGCTGCACCAAGAAATAAAAGTTATGAACAGAAGCTGTGACAACGTACAGTCCTGGTGCAGTCTAACTCCCACCCTGAAGTGTTCAGACTTAATGCCGGCACTGTGAACCAAAAATGGCCCGGAGCCGCAGACCCCCGATCCCATATTCAAGAGCACCCCCCCACAGTGTAACATAAACTTGGAACGAGAAAAGATGTTTAAAATAATACTCACAGCTCTTTAAAAAGATGAAAATTTAAAAAATATCTACATTTATTACAAACTAAGTTTGATTTGATGTGGCAGCCATCTTGAATGGAGTCATCTGAAAAACTTAAATGTACTTCCATCATTACTTTTAAGAGTTTCATTAAAATCTGTTGAGTGGTTCATATTTTGCTAAAAGACAAACACACAGGGATCAAAAACTTAATCACCTCTTGCCTTCAGTGGCAGGTGATAGAAAACACATTTACAGGAATTGATAACCAAAGGATGAAAATTGTTTACAAATAAACAAATTATTTGTTGAAAAGTCATTAAATAGCATCAGATTCTCTGCTGTAGTCACAAACGTTCATACGTGCTGATGTAAAGAATTAAACGAGGACAAATGAGACGTCACTCCGTGGCTGTTTGGTGGAACTAAATGAGAAAACAAAAACATTGTCAGTTCTTGTTCCGGTACAGTTTTGTCTTTTCCTGCCTTTGGGTTCTCAGTTGAGCTTTAAGATTCTCCCGTCTGGTGAACATACTGCCCACCACAGGGAGGCGAAGCTCTGCAAGCTGTCGACTTGTGTTCACCGAAAGATTAAGAACGAACAAAAAAGTTCAACAAACAGAAGAAAATGAGCTGTCGGTGGGAGTGAACATCACTAAAACACTGACACAACGTTAATGCCACATTAAAATACATTTGATCCAAATATTAACAAGAATATCTTGCTTATCTTTATTCCTATGAGGACTTTTATTCTTATTAAAACACTATAACTTGTATTTCTTGTGCTTTAAAGTTAAAACATTGATCTGATTTGCTTCTCATTTATAAGCGGGTGGTGGGGGGAGGTTTCACAGTGCTGTTTTGTTGTTCATCTGGACCTGATGGTGCTTCAAGGAACTGAACAATAAACTTACTCATTTTGAATTCTCCACTTACTGACATGGAAAGTAAAAAAATAAAATAAAAAATCAGCTGTCAGCACAGGTTGGACCATCTCCAGCTCTGAGTAATGATGATGATCAGTGGATGTTCTGAGTGCTTCGTTTTCTTTGAACTTCATCAAACCCGAGGAGCCGCAGATGTTTTTAACAGAATTTCACGCCGTCCTCCACAGCGTGCAGCCCGTTTATGGAGCGCAGCATCCACCACTCGATCCCTGTTTGCGGCGGACGTAAGTGCTCCGTGCACGGCTGGTCTGCATGGACGCATTTTATTTGTTTCCCTCCATTTCAACCAGTTTTGTTTCAGTTGTTCCGTGCACATATTTGAGCATGCACCTGTCTGTGCAACTGTGACCCAATATCTGCCATTTTATTTACTTACTACACCCTGTTGGAGTGTTTCTGGTTTCTTTTTGTTGATGTTGTTGTGTTACTTCTTAAATTGTTTTGTGTAAATTAAACGCCACCAGTGTGATTGATCGTTGGGTTTGTCTCTTTGCTCCTCCCCCTCCATGTGCACCTCTGCAGGTATCCAAAAGACTCAAAACCAAAGTTCAACAATGTTAAATCTAAAAAGGCCTGCAGTTTCCATGAGTTTGCCAGCAGCACCAATGATGCCTGGGACATCGATGATGACGAAGAGGATGAAGAGTTCCGCAGGACTCCCTTCCCAGCTTCCTTTGCTCCGTCGGGGCAGGACTCTGTGCAGAACCAGGTAGCAACAACACGTCATTTTTAGGTACGAGCTGCTCTGAAACCAGAGGAGGACGTCTCATCTGCGTGTGGCTTTATTTGATTTAGCGGCTGCAGCATCAGGCGAGCGACACAGGAAGTGCACCGCACAGTCCAAAACCACCCAAACCAGAGGCTCAGAACCTCCAGGAAGACGACAACACGGAGCACGAGCAGGTCAACGGCGAAGTTGTGAAGTCTAACAGTGAGGCGGACCTCAAGACATCCCCAGGTAAGTTGCAAGATGGTTCTGGTGTTGGAGCTCACGAGAAGCTTCTGATTTTATTTATTTATTTATTTATAAATTTATTCGTTTTAAAATACAATACGAAACAATCCCAAAACAATAAGAATACAAAATCTAAAAATGAAAGGTCGCAGAAAGAAGAAAAAAATCTTATTATATCTGCCTCTTTTTTCAAACAGTCAGTTAAACAATAATTATCTTCCAGTAATAGAATAAAATGAATAAATCTTTCTAATTTTTCTAACTAATACAATACACATTAAGCTACTTTATATTTTTTAACAATTCAGTTTTGATAATTTTCTTAAATGTACTCATTGACTTGGCATTTGTAACTTCATTCTCCAAACCATTCCACAATCCAGTTCCCTGGATTGAGGTGGACCGTCCCTTTAAACTAGTTCTGAATTTTGGTTTTACAAATATCTCTGTCCCTTTAAGATTATAACAACTTTGTCT
>JAVCKU010000173.1:10354189-10365318 GCA_032273985.1 Hypsolebias coamazonicus
CTTTATAATTTGTTAAATTAGAAACAACTTAAATATAATTCTTTAACAAAATGGTTTTAACCATTTTCTTAAAAATTGATATTGATTTCACTATAACCCACACTAACCCTAAACCTAACCTTAAACCTAACCCTAAACCTAACCCTACTTTCTGAGTGTGTCCAGGTTGTTTAATGTTTTAAATGAATCCCGACAGGTCGGACTACCAGTGGGACGGACTACCATTTCCAAATAAGGGTGTGACGGACGGAAGTGGTCCGTCCCCGCCCCTTTCTGTTTGCTGCAGCAAGGTGTACTTGAACCACCCCGCACTGTTCGCAGTGCTGCGCATTAGATTTACTTTTAGATATAATTATGTTTATAGGGTTTTTATTAATAAGTTGAGAGATTCATATTCTTTGCTTTCTGTTTGTGAAACAAGGTCAGTGGAAGCTGTTTCTGGTTCGGTCGACTGAACCCGTTGTTACACTATATTCTGTGACCTGCAACACTGCATGCAACACCACCTTCTATGGTCACAATATACTGTAGCGGTTACAGGGAGTGGACTGTGTTATGTCTTTCCCATAATGCTTAGTGGTATGTTAGTGTTCCGGCTGCACCATGAGTGAGATGGAAGTCTGTGATATAGACCTGCCTCTTGTGTGCTATTAAAATTTGGGTGTTTCCTGTTGTTAGGCTCAGAGTGTCTTCATTTGGTTTAATTTGCACAATGTTACAAGATCGTAACTGCTACTTGTTCAGGAAATCCATTCCATATTTCGAAGCCAACTTGCATCATGGATCGGAAATATTGGCAGGTTGGATTGGAAAATCCAATTCGTAAATTATGCTGGTATCAGAGGCCGATACAGATACTGGATCGGATCGGCCCCATCCCTAAAAAAAAAATCTTATTATATCCGCCCCTTTTTTTCAAACAACCAGTTCAAACAATAATAATCTTACATTAACAGAACAAAATGAATAACTTTCTAATTTACTAACTAATACAATACTAAGAATTAACTAATTTCTAATTTCTTTCTAACTAATACAATACACATTAAGCTACTTCATATATTTTTTTAACAATTCAGTTTTAATAATTTTCTTAAATGAAAACATTGACTTCACATTTTTAACTTCATTCTCCAAGCCATTCCATAATCTAATTCCCTGGATTGAGGTAGACCGTCCCTTCAAACTAGTTCTGAATTTGGGTTTTAAAAATATCTCTGTCCCTTTAAGATTATAGCAACTTTGTCTTTTAACAAAATGCATTTGGATACTTAAAGGTGGTGCGTTATTCTGTGCCCTATACATAACTGATAGAATATTATAATCTACCAAATCATAGAACTTCAATAACTTCAGTTGATAAAATAATGTGCTTGATGGATGACAGTAATGCTTTCTAGTGATAATTCTTACAGCTCTTTTCTGTAAAACAAAAATAGGCTTTGTAATTGTTTTACACTCTTTCCCCCAAACATCAGTACAATAGAAGTGTGGAACAATGATTGTTTTATACAATAAATACAGAGCTTTATCATTTAATAAGTCTCTGACTTTGTACAGCACTGAAATAGATTTAGCTATTATTCATATGATTCATAGTGGCGCTCATTACGGACGTTGTTAGGAGGGATGTAACGCTGCGGGTGGGGCTGCTGGGATTATATGAAGCATCAAACATGTTCCTGCCAGGACACGTCACTCTGCTGAAACTAATCCACCAAATACAAACACTAGTTTTTAACCATACAGGCAGCACGGCTGATCATGTATTAGTATGTTTTAAAATCATCACTATTGTGATTCTCTATTTATTTATTTTTCTTCTTTAGGTGGTTTTTGTAATGAAACTGGTGCTGCATACTTTACGAAAGCCATCGTATCAGATCAGTACCATTATTCAAGGAGGGCGGCCCACCCTGTCAACAGATCCAAACGCCCTGCCTGTCAACACCCCCCCCCACACACACACACACACACACACACACATGTACAGCTCTTCTGGATGGGGGTGGAGGACTGTAGCAGCTCAGCTCAGACTCCAAACTGTGAAAACTGCACACAATTTTATCAGTCTTTTATCCATAACTGACTTTTACATACCGGTAATTTTCTTGAGATAATGATTTAAACATTTTTTAAAGGACAATTCATTAGGAATTTTTATTTATTTTTAATTTTCCCCACATGATTCCATCAAGGTAAGCACGTTGAGTGCACAGGTTTGCATGCTGGTTCGGTTTTGACTATGCAGCAAGTGAGAGGGGTGCTCATGCCTCACACACACAACAACAACACGACTGTATTCTTTCTGAGTGAAGGCGTATCGTGGAGGATGAGGGCGTGCCTGCCAACCAGACAACCTGGGTTCAAATTCCACCTCTGTCAGGTCAAACACTGCATGAGATGGAGAAATGCTGTGCATGGAAAACATTCTACATCTAAAAAACATTATTGGGGACTGGCAATAGCAGCCACCTGTTATTATCCACCTGAAAAGAGTCCTGCTCTTCCTTCGACTTTAACGTGGCCCAGACTGCAGCGTGTACCCCACAAATGCTATGCCAAACGACCGGCTCGGCACTGTGGTGTGTACTAGTACTTTTATTGGTGTTTCGAGTTACCCTGGCCATGTCATTTGCAAGCAAAGACACCATTTTTCTCCTTGAAACAAACTATGAATCAGCCATTTTTGGAGATTTTAAACTAAAATTTGGTGTGGTGGTGACTGAGAGCATTATCTCATAAATACTGAATTCAAATTAAAGATTCAAGATGGCCACCAAAGCTAAATTTTAAATGGTTTAACTCAGCTATTTTTACGCATACAGAGCTGAAGTTTGGTGTGGTTATAGTTGAGTACGTTCCCCATCACATCCATCAATTATTGTTACCCACTTCTTCCTTTTTGGGTCGTGGGGGCCACTGGTGCCCATAGCCAGCACAGTCACTGTGTGAGAGGGGTGGGGTGGGGGACAGTCGCAAGTCCATCACATCTGAATCCAAATCAAAAATCCAAGATGGTCACCATAGCTCATAAGAAGAAAATACTATGAATCATTGATGTTTTTTATTTGATTGTTTTTGCCACATTGAGCTGAAATTTGGTGAGATGGAAGCTGAGTGTGAACCCCAACACACAGTCGTGTTAAATCAACGTTTTTAAATGGCTGCGATGTGCAGTCATAGTTTCTCAAGAATGTTTTTCATCATTAGTATCTGTCTCGCTCTTCCACCATTTTTAAACTACGCAGATTACTTCAACCTATTACTGTCAGTTAAATGTCCAATTGTTCATGACCGTCAGGAGGTGATGCTTTGACTCCTGTTTCTTGTGCAAGAAAATGCTCATTCTTTGTTTTTTGTTTTTTAAGATATGAAAACATCTGAATTAAAATTAAATATTTAGATTTTTTTTCTCTCTCTCTCTTTGTTTCTTCTCCTCAGTTTGCTTCCCGTTGCAGAAGCAGCAGTCTCTTCCGGTTCGACCCTTCATCCCTCTGGTGGCCCGAATCTCTGACCAGAACGCTTCAGGGGCCCCCCCCATGACGGTGCGGGAGAAAAGCCGCCTGGATAAGTTCAAGCAGCTGCTGGCTGGTCCAAACACTGAGCTAGGTACAGTGGGAGGTGGGGGGTGGGGAGAGGGTGTCCTGCAGTTAGCATTTTAAACTTTTATTTTATTGAAAATGTTTAATTTACTGAATTCAGACCAACGAACATTTTCTTGCAGTTCCCATAAAATATTTTCCTGTTGGTAAAAAAAAAAAAAAAAGACTATTTGTCTATCTCTCTCTCTGTCTCTCTGACTCCATCACTATGGCAGCGTTGTCTTTGGTGAGTGCAGCTCCACTCAGCTCTCCAGTTCTTCTCAGGTGGACGTGATTTGCCACTATGGTGGAGGCTGATCTGTTTCCCCTCTCTGTGGGTGGGGTCGTCAATGTAAAGTGGGTGGGGTCATCAATGTAAAGTGGGCGGGGTCATCAAAGTAAAGTGTGCAGTCTCAATGTAAAGTGGGCGGGCATTATTGTGAAGTGGGCGGGTCGTCAATGTAAAGTGGGCGGGATTGTAACTGGTCTTTTTGTGTTTGAGCCACTCCGCCCGTTGTGGTCCTTAATCGCCCTATAATTGGACTTGAATTCTGTTAGCTTATCTCGGCACTGCTTATAAGTGCAGGTGTATCCATGCTGCACCACCATTTCTGATATCTCTGTAAATGTGCTCATTTCTTGTGGCGCTGTCCGTCAACAGGATGAGGAAGTGGCGGTTCAGACGTAATTTGTAGTTTTCTGAGCGTGTCATCCAGTGATGTCGCTCTGCTGACCAGTCAATGGCCGCTGTCTGCTTGCATCAAAATATTTACCTCGGAGCAGAACCACTAAGAACCACAAACGAGGTGGTCCCATACACCGGGCTGAGTGGGGGGTGGGTATGGACAGTGGGCGGACCCTTAACTGGTGTCGTCTCATGCAGAACTGATGAGAGTTGAGACCTTGGCGAAGCACCTTATCTGTCAGTCTATCCTGTGTCCATCTGCCTCGTCTCTGTCGGTCTCTCTGTCCGTTTCAGCTTCCTCTGGTTCAACTTGATTTTCGAGGTTTGAGTCAAACGGCTGCTGTTCTGTTAATTCTCACTATCAGATGATTTGTTTAAAACTCTTGTCCTGAAGGGCGGCGGGTGATGTGCATTTTTCAAAGACATTTAGCCTTTTTATGTAGAACAAGTCCTAAAACCTCCAGTACAAATATTACTTAACCTATACTGTACTATATATCTAATTAATTAGATATTTAATTAATACTGTATATTTTAAATGTGATCCATTTTATAGTTGTGAACTTTACAGAGAACTGATCAGAACCTGCCTGAGTGTAAACAGACAGAAATATACCGTACTACAGCACATCAACAAGTGATGGGGCACATGAGTGAATTATATTCTAATTTTCCCATAATTCCATGCACCTGTAACTTGAGCTGTGTTCTGCCCAGTTATTGCTAGTTTAAATTTTTTTTGATGGTCTTGAGAACCACTCTCAATATCCTCCTCCTGACCCTCCATCATCCAGCTGAGCTCACTGCGCCTGATTTCTGTCGAGTCAAACCCGATGTTGACTTCATGTGGTTCTGTTTGTCTCCACGACGTTACAGAAGAACTCCGGAAACACAGCTGGTCGGGAATACCGAGAGAAGTCCGTCCCATCACCTGGAGGCTCCTCTCTGTAAGACTTCAATTTTACCAAATCTTATTTTCTTTGACTGGTTTTGTCAGTTTGGAGCTTCTCACACGGCTCTGCAGGTTTGCTGTAGGTCCGGTTGGATCTTGAGCCTGTTCGCTTCCTCACGCTGTTCTCTTGAATTATTCTGAGTTCAGAGTTCAAACGTTTTCAGCATCTAACTACGTCAGCAAACAACTAGATGATTGAACTTGTCTTATATTAAACTGTTCAGCTGATTTTAAGATTCAAGGAGACTTTGTCATTCTCATCACATGTGGTACTTGAGGTGGAGCGACATTGTGTACTCAAGGTCCCATTACATCCAAAAAGAGCAAAAATATAGAGTATATATAAAAAAAGGAAATTGTGGACAAGGATCTAAGATGTAAGCACCTAAACAATAACAATGTAATATAATATGGTGCATTAAACAGTAGCCTGAACCTGAGTTTGTTGTGAGCAGATGGGTATGAATGCAGCAGCTTGAAGTAAGAAATCAGCAGCACAGATTAAAGTCACATATCATCAATTAAAGAGTCATTACAGTGATTATCCTGGTTAGATGTTCATGAGTCTAACAGCCTCAGGGTAGAAGCTGTTCTTCAGTCTAGTGGTTCTACACTTAATGCTCCTCAACCTCCTCCCTGAGGGGAGTGGGGCAAAAAGTGTATATGCTGGGTGAGTGTGGTCCTTCATGATGCAGGTGGCTCTCTTCCTGTAGCTTGAAATGTTCTGTTCTGTGTTCTGACCCGTCTCTGTCACAGGGCTACCTGCCAGCCAACAAGGAGCGCCGAGAGCTGGTGCTGAAAAGAAAGCGTGAGGAGTATTTTGGGTTTATAGAGCAGTATTACCACTCCATCACTGATGAGCACTACAAAGACACGTACAGACAGGTGAGGCTGCAGCTCGTCAGGTAACATCTCACCTGTTCAGCCAGAAAACACGTTCATAAAACATTAAACGGTTTATCTGTTCCTGTTAGATCCACATCGACATTCCCAGAACCAACCCTCTCATCCCGCTGTTCCAGCAGCCGGCAGTCCAAGAGGTGAGATCTGAAATACACGAGAACATGAAAAACTCACCACTACAGACTTCATTTGGAATTTCCTCACAACTTTATTGTTACTTTTTATCACTCGTAATTCAGCGTCACGACTCAAACTGGACGACTGATGAATGAAAAGACTTGATGTGCTGTCTACAGGACAGACTTTATTGAAACAGTCAGGAAATGATCCTGGAGTCTACAACTGGTTAACTTTGTCACGATTTATGTCGGCACGGTGGCTCAGTTGGTAGAGCCTCTCAGCGAGAGGGTCGCCAGATCGGTTCCCGGCCAGGGACCTTTCTGGGTGCAGTTTGCATGTTCTCTCCGTGCTGCGTGGGTTTTCTCAGGGTACTCTGGTTTCCTCCCACAGGCCAAAAACATGCAGGTTAGACTGACTGGTAACTCTAAATTTTCCCTCGGTGAGAGAGAGAATGTTTGTCTCGTTTGTCTCTGTGTCCCTGTGATGGACCAGAGACCTGTCCAGGGTGTCCTGATGGACGGATGGAGTCAGTGAAAACCCAATCTGAAGGTATCTTTTTAGGTAAAACAGTGAAGTAACGAGTCGGTGAGAAAAAGAGGAACTTTAATATTGAAACAAAACTTAACTGATCTCAGTTTGTTCCTCAAATGCCTTTTTTTATATTTGTGGCTTTTCAGAAAAAACTAAGATTGTGTCAAGATTTAGAGGAAATCTGTGATGAGATCAAAGCTCCGCTGGACAGTATTTCCCTCTGACAGTTTAGTGTTCATCATGTAACAGCGTGGGGGGGGATTTACATTTTTATAGATGTGCCACGTCCTGGATGACAGAGAATCTACACCAGCGTTTCTTGAATATTCACATAATCTGTGATTATTGTCACTAAAACGTTTAATATCAGAATAATCTTGTAAAATGTCTGCATTGAGGGTAAGACTTCATCAGGAGTCGGAGTTTTGCAGGAATAAAGTATTTCGTTATTCACAGAATTACTGTTAATATTGTAAATAAAAGTTAAAGCTTACAGTTTGTCAGAATGTTTAACTAAATTTGTAGCGTTTTGTGTTCTTTCTTGTTTTGAATAATAAAAATATATTTCATAAGTGTCTTTGTACAACAGAACAAAAGTGCTGCAAATCAGTTTAAGCACTAAGAATAAAATAAAGATAAAATAAGATAAAGATAAAAATAAATAAAATACAAGTTTCCCCCTTGTATCTCTATTTTCTTGAGATACAAGGGGGAAACTACACCTGTGCCAAAATAGTATTTTTTTTAGCAGCTGAATTTTTTTGTTTGATTTTTTTTTAAAAGTAGAAGATTTAAAAGTTAGTTTTTATACGCCCGTCGAAAGCAGATGTTTAACTTCTGATCCGCTCAAGATCATTTAATTAAACTTCATGTACATCTGCATCTTCACTAGACAGAGAGTCACGTGCACTTTTCATCACCCCGGCTCCAAGGTCAAGGTCACAAATCAAGGTCAAATGTTTGTCCGGGCCATCGCTCAGATTGCTGTGTGACAGTTTGTGGATGAGCGCGTGATGCGTCTTGTTTGTCAAACGGTTGAAAATTGTGTCGTTTCCTGTTTTTCCTCAGGTGTTTGAGCGGATTCTGTTTATCTGGGCCATCCGTCACCCGGCCAGCGGTTACGTCCAGGGAATCAACGACCTCGTCACGCCCTTTTTTGTCGTGTTCTTGTCCGAGTTTGTCAGTAAGTGACAATTCAGGCGTCAATTTGTGTTGAAGTGAACATCAGTATTTGTTTTTCAGTGCTCATTTTGTTGGTCGAAGGTTTGTGTAACTGTATTTTAAACGTTTCTCCATCGCTTCATCCAGTTGGGCTGTCGGAAGGTGTTTCATGCACGATGTTTTTTGTTGTCACAGCGGAGGATGTGGAGAACTTTGAGATGGCTGCGCTGCCTCTAGAGACCCAGAGGAACATTGAAGCCGACAGCTTCTGGTGCATGAGCAAACTGCTGGATGGCATCCAGGTGGGCTCACGCACGATCAGCCTGTGAATGCACTGCTGACCCGTGTCGGCTGGGGGTTAATGAAACAGGTTTCCTTTCAGGACAACTACACCTTCGCCCAGCCCGGGATCCAGAACAAAGTGAAGGCCTTAGAGGAGCTGGTCAGCAGGATAGACGGTGAGTCGATGAACCGGGAACGAGCCGAGGGTCTGCAGTTTATTCACAACAAAACAACGTTTAGGTTTGCTTTCTGTCTTCAGCGGACGTTCACAATCATCTTAAGAAGTACGAGGTGGAGTACCTGCAGTTTGCTTTCCGGTGGATGAACAACCTTCTGATGAGGGAGCTGCCTCTTCGATGCACCATCCGTCTGTGGGACACCTACCAGGTGGGTGCTACCTCAGCTAGCTTTTTGGTTCTTCCTGTCTGAGGAACACCTACCAGGTGGTTGCTACTTAATCTAGCTTTTAGCTGTTTGGTTCTTCATGTCTGTGGAACATCTACCAGATGGGTGCTACCTCAGCTAGCTTTTAGCTTTTTGGTTCTTCCTGTCTATGGAACATCTACCAGGTGGGTGGTACCTCAGCTAGCTTTTAGCTTTTTGGCTCTTCATGTCTGTGGAACACCTACCAGGTGGTTGCTGCTTCATCTAGCTTTTAGCTGTTTGGTTCTTCATGTCTGTGGAACATCTACCAGGTGGTTGCTACTTCATCTAGCTTTTAGCTGTTTGGTTCTTCATGTCTGTGGAACACCTACCAGATGGGTGCTACCTCAGCTAGCTTTCAGCTGTTTGGCTCTTCTCGTTGCTGTGGGACTAATACACCATCAGTTCATGTTGCAGAGTCATGTTCTTGTTGCTGCTTCAACTGAGTCAGCATTTAAACTGTTGGTGGTTTTCATACAACCTTTTGCAGTCTAGCTACTTCTGATGACTTTATGCTATTTTAGGTGTTATTACATCGAAACATTCGGCTCATCTGTGATTTTTCTACGCCCGTCGAAGGCAGACGTATCGTGGTAACGTCTCCATCCAAAAACTTTCTCTTCATAACTTCTGATCCTCTCAGGATAATTTAACTAATCTTCATACACATTTGCTTCGTCACTAGTCAGAGTCATGTACACTCACCACTGCAGCTTCAAAGTCAAGGTCACAAATCAAGGTCAAAGTTTACACGTCTTGTCAGAACTGTAACTTCTAATCTGTTCAATATAATTAAATGAAAGTTGACACATTTGTATCACCGTTTGTAAAAAGCATGTCATGAAATCTTTTTATCACCACAGCTCTAAGGTCAAGGTCACAAATCAAGGTCAAATGTTATACTGAGTCTTTTTTTGTTGTTGTTGGGACCATTACTATAGATTTCTGTAAAACAGTTTGTGAACAGGCAATGTGCTGTTTGTGGTGCTCAGGTTGTTTTTGCTGTAACTTTTCCTACTCTGGGTTCCTTGAATCCAAGTGCACACAGTATTTATGTTTTATTTTCTGTTGTAAAGAAATAAAGGAACCTCAAATTGATCCTTAATGTTTGTGTAATCTGTTTGTCCTTGTTTTATGAATTCTAACAGCAGTTTTCTGTTCGCCTCAGGCGGAAACGGACGGTTTCTCCCACTTCCACCTGTACGTGTGCGCAGCGTTCCTCATCGAGTGGCGCAAAGAAATCCTGTCCATGGTCGACTTCCAGGTACCCGTGTGTTTATTGTTTGTAAATAAGCTTCTGTGACGTTTAGTCGTAACACTGAGAATGATTTGTAACATTTTTAACACCCGGGTGTGAGTGGTCAGTCTCTGAACTGTTTCCTATTGAAGATGACCATTTTATTTATTTATTTTTCCTGATAAAGGTCTAGAGACCGTTTTGGTCAAACTTTGAAACTAATGTCACACGAGCTCTTATGCGATATCATGGGATGTCAACACTCCAGATGTTGTGGATGACTCTCTGCTACTACCACAAAATTAGAACTCAATATCTGTAAAAATGGACTGTTAGTGATTTTTTTTAAAAACACCAGCTGGCTGTAGTCCCTCGCTACTTTGCGTTTCATTAATCACAGACTCGCTCTATCGCAGTTTTTCTAAATAAGAGTGGACATGACACACAATTGGCTGGTTGCACGATAGGCATGGGATTTTTATTCAAAATGAATTATTTTAAATTATTTAGCACCTCCTGCACATTTGTGCAGCCCACACTTCAGGATAAACTTCCTGCTGCAGCTGATCAGCTGTTCACCATACAGAGCTGAGAAGTGGGCGTGGCCAAGAGCGCTGGCAGGTGGCAGAGAGCAGAAAGCGTGACGTGCTGTCTCTTTTAGAGCATTTACAGTTTAGAAACATTGTTTAGAATATTGCAAGAGTGTGGGAAGGGTTTCGGTATGGCATTCAGTTCGGTCCACGTGCGTACTGTTTCAGTTATTTTTTCACTTATTAAATTTTATTAATGAAAGAGTGTCTGCCGCAGAACTAAAATTCCTAAGCGTGTTTCAGCACGGCACTATTATCTTGCAGCAAGCGTAGCATTAGCATCCTAGCATCTCGTGTTTGGGAACATTATGGCTTTCCTGTTAAAAGACAAGTAACCAAATCCAAAGCTGTGTCGACGCTGATTCCCAAAGATTGGATCTACAGCAGGCAACACGTCTAACTCGTTAAAGCTCTTGAAACAACATCATCCGAATGTGAACGTCTCTTCTTCAAGCAAGAAAAGCAGCTTGTTGCAAACACCGATAACAGCACCATTAAAACAACCTTCATCAGGTCATTCAGATCAGTCTAGAGCAATAACACAAACTGTAGGACAAAGAAAGTTCATACTCAGTAATCCAGGTGCCAAATCTGATAACTCTCAATCAGGTCATCTGGACAGTTTCTTTTTAGTAGAAACGTTTCACCCTCACTCCAGAGG
>JAVCKU010000173.1:10380342-10402975 GCA_032273985.1 Hypsolebias coamazonicus
TAAAAACAATTGCCAAGTCTTCATGCGACTAGTTCGCTGTGGTGACCCCTAACGCAGGGAGAAGCCGAAAGAAGAAGAAGAATAGGAGTATGGTCAGAAAAGAAAATGGTGGGACTGAGGTTAGAGAAAGTGGGCCTGTGATCGGAAGATCGCCGGTTCAAGCCTTGTTACCGACAACATCAAAAATGTGGGTGGGGTAGGTGAAGCACCCACGCCTGGCCCCACCCTCATTTGCCTCACTCTGGGCCCTTGAGCAAGGCCCTTAACCCCCATCATCTGCTTCTCTGGGTGTCCTAGATAGCAGTTCCCTGCTCCACACAGAGGGCTGTGGTAGCTCAGTGGTCTGTGGTTGTGTCAGGAAGGACATCCGGTGTATAAATAACTGCTAAGTCTTCATGCGACTTAGTTCGCTGTGGCAACCCCTAATGCAGGGAGCAGCTGAAAGAAGAAGAAGAAGAGTATGGTTAGACAAAGAAAATAACCAGTGAGGGGTTGTTGTTTGAACAGAAATGCATTGTTGATGTTCAAACAAGGTAGTCAGAACCAACTCTGAATGCACAATCCTTCCAATGTTGAAGCAGATAAGCTAGAGATGAAAACCACACCGTGTACCACTCCGTCAGCTAAGAACAGGAAACTCGAGCTATAATTTGCTTGTAGGCTAACCAACAATGAACAATAGGATACTAGGGGAAAAAAAAAACATTGGCTGGACAGATGAGTCTTGATTTTATGGACTCCAGTGACCTCCACAGTCATCAGTTTTCAATCCAGTCAGGCATTTTTGAGATGTGGAACAAGAAATGTCTTTGTAGATGTTCAGTTGAGAAATCTGTAGCAACTATATTTTATCATGCCAATATGGACTAAAATCTCAAAGCAACATTTTCAGTACCTTGTTGAATCTATGCCACAAAGATTTAATGAAGGTAAAAGTGTGACCAGCCCAATACTAGTAAGGTGTAGCTAATGAAGTGGTCAGTGAAATATTTTAAATACACAAGTTGATATTTGTGCTGTAACTATTAAAGTTATATAGATACCTGTACATTGGTATCATCTGCATAGAGTGTTATAGGAAACCATAAGAGCAGATCACCAGCCCTGAGGAAAGACTCCCAACAGTCTTCTGTGCAGCCTTCACCACTCTCTGCAGAGCTTTTCTTTCTGCAGCTGTCCAGCCTCCATGCCACACGTTGATGCTGGAGCACGTGGTCCACATCAGATTTTTTTTTTTTTTCTTGCTCATATGTGACACATATTAGATTGTTTATGACAATATGAATGTGACAAATCCAACATTTTCCAATCTGACCCAGGTCTTTTACATATGCGGTTGTAAATCAGATACATGTCCTATGTTTTTAAAGCCACCTCATTCTGAACGGTCATGTCTCATTTCATCCGACCTTTACTTCAGTGACTCTGGTTAGTTCTTTTTTTTAAAGTGCTTCTACAACATTCTTTGTGAGAAATGACTTAATGGTGCATTCAAGTACAACTTGTAAATTCAATAATCCACTCTGAATTAGTAAGTATTCCAGATATAAATAGAGAGAACTGAAAGTTAAATATACCCATTGTAATTTGTTTTCATGACATGATGACATTTTAAACATACTGTAAGTTCTGTTGGTTACGGTTAAGATTGTATTTTTAAATAATATTTTTAATCAGCAAATTTCACTTCAGTCTTGTTTATTACATCCCAAACTGTAAATGTTTTCATTTTTTCTGTTTCAGTGCAACCTCACTGAATATTTGCTTCTCATTTGTGCGATCATCCTTTTACAATTTAGATCTTATGACTGTGTTTCTTTTACAATTTATACTTTTGTTGGATGTAACTGACTCTGTGTGCACAATTTTGTTCCACCACATGTACCACATATGATGCAAATGACAATAAAGAAACTTTGACCTTGACAATTTATTCATTTTCAGACTCTCAGCCAAAAACACTGATAAAGGTCAAAACATCTTTTACCACCGTTGATCTTCTGTCAGGGCCACAGCTGGATTTAGTCTTCCATTTTAAAACATTATTTTTTTTTTGTCACGTAACGTTACTTAGTTTTCAAGCTACCCAGTTCACAACACAGTTAAACATTTATAGCGGTGGCCATTTTGAATTTCGACGTGGCAACCGAATTTTCAAAACAAACCTTTCTCATGCCTAGATGGGGCTTATTTTTGAAGTTATCTCAACATTTATTGTCAAGCTCATTCAGCAGAGCCTTTGACTCAGCTCTGCCTTCACTCCTGAGGGTGAAGTCCTAACCACTGAAAATGAACCTCCAGCACATGTTTCTGTCTGCAAATGCAAATTTTGAGCAACTTTTTTTCATGAAGAAAAACAGTTTATTTCTCAATTTAAAAGTACTCAACAAAATTAAGAAACATATATTGAAAATATACATTTTATTAAAAAAAATCTAATTAAAATATTAAGTAAAATTCAATTTGTGCTAATTTCATAGGCCTTCTCTGAAGGCATTGAAGGCCCATAGGATTCCCCTGTGATAGTCATCCAAATCTAAGAACCATGTGTCTTCTCTGAAATAGGATCATTTCCATCTCATCTCTTTTGTGCATGATAATGATGTCAACAGCTGGGACAGTGGGCCACATCTGGTGAGCAGCTGGCCAACAAGCAGAAAGGCAGATGATAACAAAAGGAGGGGAAATGTAAGATAGAAAGATGCATGGAGTGTTTTTAGGTTAGCAGTTCTCACAGGAATAACGTGGAAACAAGGAAGTAAAAAGCAAGAAATGATTTTCAAAATAAAAAGAGCAAACTGTGATATGAGGGAGAAAGAAAATAAGTTATTTAACATAAGATGGAGAAACCTGAAGCAAAGCAAAGAATAAAAAGGCAAAAGTGAAGAGAGATGGACTGACGCTGGCAGAGAGATGGAGGAGAGCTGCTCTCCATAGCAACCATGAGTCATTGCACCAGGAAGAAAGAGACGTTTCAGAACAGGAGCTTCTTCAGCACGTTTCAGAGCATCGCTTTGGATTTTACAAACTATCGAACAGAGAGCAACAAGTTGGAGCGCGTCATGAGCTTCAGAGGCACGAGTGACTGTAAAAAGTTCTGGTTTGGTGTAGGTGCTGAGTGTAGGCGGCAACAGTACATGCAGCATGACGTTATACTGGAAACAAGTCACAAATGTGGCTCAGGTCCCAAGTTGTGAGCTTTTCACTTTATGTATAAAACAAATAATTTCACCAATTACATAAATGCATTTACAGAGGAATGCTCATAATTTCCTGAAACTATGAACATTCCTGTGTGTGGCACAGTGGAGCAGTGATTGGAGCTGGCACCTCACAGCAAGAAGGTCACAGGTTTGCCCCCCTCCCTCCCCCAGCCTTTTTGTGCAGGGTTTATGCTCTCTCTGTGCATGTGTGGGTTTTCTCCAGGTACTACGGTTTCTTCCCACAGACCAAAACATGCATGTTAGGCTGATTGGTAATTTTAAGAATTACTAATGATCATGCTGAAAGTCAGTATTTTTGCAATGCATTATGGTCTAGATATATTCATGCCTACTTCTGGTTTGTTGAAACACACAAAATCTAAACAGTGTTCATGCCTACCTGTTTCGGCTGCTCTGCAGTCATAGCATGCCGGGGACATTTTGGTATCACAACGTTTCTAAATGATTCTCACTGTTCAGATACATTTTTATTTTGTACATTTTTCAGCGTTTAACTCATTCTGCAGTTTTTGTTCAATTTCAACAATACATAAATCAAAACATTCAGCTTGTTCAGGTCATTCCTGCTGTGACTTTTGACATTTGTATAGTTTTTACTTTTGAAAATATTTAGCCTTTTCAGCCATTTTTGGTGTCATTGAAAATGAATGGAGCTCTCTCCACATCCTTCAAAGCTTTTGTTAATGTTTAAAACCAAATTTTGATCTGGTTCAGCTTTTTTTCAGTTTCTTTCTTCTAATTCTGGCTTCCTTCAGCTCCTTTTAGCTTCTTCCAGCTCATTTCAGCAATTTTCTAAAAAGCTTCTGTCTTGCTCCTCTATCGTCAGCTTCTTTTGTTCTTCTTTTATCCTTTAAAGCTCCTTTTAGCTTTCTGCTAATTTCAGCGTTTTTCATGGTTTTCTGCTTTCACAGCCAATTTTCAGCAAAGTTTCTACAAATGTCATCATTTTGGTATACTTTTCAGCTTCTTTCTGTCTATTTTAGTCACTATGTGCTACATCAGCTTTTTTGTGCCAATTTCAGCTTTTGTGCTTGTTTGGCTACTTTCAGCTGATTTTCTGCTAATTTTAGCTGTTATGTACTCTGTTAAGCTATGCTCTTCTAATTTCAGCTTTGTCATTTTTTACACTTTTTCTCTCATTTCAGAATGTTTCGGCTACTTTAGCTTCTTTCTGCTAATTTCAGCTTTTTGCATCTTCTTTCAGCTAATTTTTTGATAGTTTCAGCTTTTTGTGTTCTTTAAAGCTTCTTCTTTCTACTTTTCATCTTTTGGTGAGTTTCAAGTATGCTTTAGCTTCTTCAGCAGCTTTCAGCAAACACTTCAGCCACAAGCATTCACACTACATTTTTGGAGAAAATGCAGTTTCTCCACTTCACATTTTTTCCATCCACAGACTTCTTTGAATTGTATTTTCTCAAACTGCATGATTGTCTGGGACAGACGTGGACATCTTGTCCCCTTGTCCACCGAGACTCGACCTTTTTGGTCTGACTGAAGCTTGCAGAGCTCCACACATACAGGGAGAGTTCAGTCCCTGCGTGTTCTCAATCAGATGAAGACAGCTGTCACACAACTCTGGACAGACAAACATCATCACACCACTTTAAGTGCTGTCCCAGGCCCCTCCCGACCCACTCCTGTCCCCTCTCCTCACTCTTCCCACAGCTCGATGAATGGCGCTCTCTGTGCTCGGGGAGATTTGACTCAAGTTCCGACTGCTGCTAACAATCTCTCCACTCTGAGTCACTGAACCGGAGCAGCATCGAGGCCGAGCATGGCTCTGAACCCACTTCTTCTGTCTGTCGTGAAAGAAGAGTTCACCAACACCCGCACCACAGTGCGGAGGAACGTCATCGTGCGTGGGTGGTGGTACAGTTAAATCAGAATCAAACGATACACATGTTCCTTAGACATTTCAACTCTGAGCTTATCTTTCATGCTTTCAGGTAAACCAGAAAGAGTTATTGAGGAGATGCATTTTTATTGGGTTCTTTTATGGGTGTTAGCATCACTTAGGGCATGCCGTGACCCAAAAGTTGACTTGGAGTGAGCAGACAAGTAGCTAAAAGCTTTGAAACAGGATATCAGTCAGATAAGGCCTTGAGGGAGGCATCTGCTGTAAAAGCTACTGTTTTTGTTGCTGTTTAGTCTTTTCTTTCCTAAAATGCACAATAAGGTCCGGCTAATTGTTCTGAGGATCCTGAACCTCAACATATAGACGGGCTAACAGGTTTTAATGAGAATTTACCAACTTTAACAAGCAGTACTCTGATGTCCCCTGTCACTGAGGGATTTGAACAGTGAATGTTGGTGCAGTTTTCAAAATGAATGGTTTTCTGGACTGGGAATGAACAGGAAATACAGGTAAACCTTATGATGTGATGATCCTGGCATTTGGAGGGAGCAATTTTATTCACAACCAGGCACAATGGTGGAGCCAGGGGGTGGCCAATGGTGGTCAGGGCCAATGGTAGATTATTCTACGGTCACTCCAATTATTTGAGGAAATTATATGTTTAAGCAATATAAAAACTAGAAAGCATAGTTTCCTCAAATGATAATGGTGGTCAGCTTACATATAAATGTGTGGTAGCCATTTTGGATTTTAACAGGGCATCCCACGTTTCAATGGGGGACCTTTCTTATGCCTAGCTGCAGCCACACACTAAAATAGAAGTCACTTGTTTTTGAAGTTGCCATGCTCACAACATGCACGGACAGATGGATGGACGATATTCCCAACTCCCCCTCTTTGCTGTGCAACGAGGGATAAAAATGCAGACAGTCTAAGAATCAGTCATGCAAATCAAAGCTCATAAATCCAGCCACCCTCTCTGTGCAACACAAATTGCTTCCTTCACACGACTGTCCAGTCCAAAGCCACCGCACCAATAATTCATCAATCCAAAATCCCGCAACACACACCAGTTAGGGGCGCACAAGCTCTACATCAACACACAACAATATGGCCGTCAGAGCAGTGAGCAGCACAGCATTGATGGGGGTGGTTCATTTACCTGGCCTGCACAAAACAGATCAGTCTACTCAGCACAAACTGAGACTCATATGGATCTGCTGGCCTCTTCACATAATTTTATTTCCTAGAGTACAATCAGTCAAAACCGGGCAATAATGTTATTGCACATTGTCTGTTGATCTACTGGATGGATTTTAAGGAAACTTTCAGAAAATAATCATCGGGTGTACATTAAAGTCACCTTCATTCAAGATGGCCACCACAGCCAAGGCATAAACAAAAGTGGGCTAACGCAAATGGCACGTTTTACGCCCATCGACAAACCATTATACAGCGATCTATAGCAACAGCCACAACAACCAATAACCTTGGTTGAAATTTGACCTTGATTTGTGACCTTGACTTTGGAGTTGAGGTGATGGAAAGTTATGTGACACTTCGTTTAGTGATGATGCATAAATGTATGAAGTTTTATTAAATTATCTTGAGCGTATCAGAAGTTATGGGCGGGAGAAGCTAAACTTTACAGACATACGGTCGTATGGAGACTATACCATACCCACTTTTATTGGGCGTATAGAAAACGGATCTAGCTCGGTCAGTTTTACATATATTAGGCTAAAATCTGAGCCGAGAGTCAGTCTCAACACTTGGAGAGCTGGCAGATCTCGCATGACATTGCATACAAATTCTGACCAAAACAGATATTAAGCTGTTTATTCTCAACGTAGATGATCTTCGCCTGAAACTCTGGCATGAAAGGCAGCAAACGCTTTCCTTCAAGAAACACCGACCTTTAATAACTCAAGGTCAGTGTGTGTCATCAACTTAAGTGTTTTAGTTGGACGGTTTAGCCTCGTATGTCATCGCCCACACAAGACGAGAGAACGGGAGCAACAACACAAAACTGACCCCTCGTCTTTCAGCAGGAAGTGACTCCTTCACAAACATCGCAAACTGGTTACAAACCAGTAGAGGATTGTCAGGGCCGGAGTGTGATCTGTTAGTTTAACGATGGGTCCAGAGGTCCACACAGAACCCTGTGAGCAGAACCGGAACTGGAAACGGAGCTGCCTGTGGAGCAGACCCACCCTGACCAGAACAAAAAGAAAGGGGTGGGGGCGCTACCCTCCTCTTCCACTGACTAACGCAGACAGTCCCTTGATTGGCTGGCTGGATGACCTTTGATCCTCGTTGCATTGTGGTCCCAGCAGAGCCGACCCTCCCCCCACGTGTGGTGTGTATGTGTGTGTGTGTCATGCTCTAATGCAGCAATCTGAGCAGTGGAAGAGAGGAAATGGTCCAAAGGGAAATGAGGAGTGTGCAGGCGTGAGTGTGTACATTGGTGTATGTGTGTGTGGTCATCATTGCGTGAAGGGTGTAAGGGGGAGGTGGTGGTAAGTGTGTGTGGGTGTGTGTGGGGGGAGGGGGGTAATTATATTCTCCTAGTGATGACTGAGTTTCAGTAGTGATTAGTTACATCCCAGATAATTCACGTCTTCGTTTGGACTCCTTAACACGTCTCCAGCTGCTGCAGAGAAGATCGAACCTTCCGGTACTTCTGGACTCTGGAGCGACGATATGTCCCGTCCGCAGAACAAATGTGAAGTCAAATCAGACATGAGGTCATGTTCTTCTGCAGGAACTTGGAGCCAGTATAAGCAGGAATGTTTGTCACAGAAGGCGCCTCATTGTCGGCGTCGATCTGTTTCTGTTGCAGGTTTGAGAAGACAGCGGTTCACCGTCCTAAGTAGAAGGACGTCAGTCAAACTGCACGAGTCAATCTGCAACATCCCCTTGTGGTGACAAAAACTACAACTTTAAGAAAACTGTCTACTGTTTGGACAGGATTGATGAATCTTGTGATTTCGCTCAAATGGCCAGAACCCCTAGTTGAAGATGTGGTGTTAGCATTACGAAGTTTCAGTTAACCGTGTCATCGGATTAATTTCATTAAAAAAATAAACAAGCTGCAAATCCAAGGATGATGAAACACTCATGAAATTTGGCACATATTTAGAGCTAATGTAAAGCTGGGGAGGTGTAAAAAACCTAGATATGGGGCTCACTGGCTCCTTCGTGGATGCAGCCACTCTGAATACTTTAACGTACGCAACGGTTAACGCCAGATAGCTGCACAAAACCAGAACTAGCACCGTCAGGCAGGTGAGGTTAAACCTCCCTGGTTGGGTCTTTCATCACAGTGATGAAGAAAAGTCTGGTGAAGGTTTGAGTTTTGTATAACTTGGCTACATAAACACTTGTATGAGTAAATCATAAGTACAGTACTGCATTTTGTCTGTCACTTTGAAGTTTCACAAATGGTAAATGGTAAATGGAGCTTACTTATGTAGCGCTTTCCAGCCCCCTATGAGGGGCCCCAAGGCGCTTCACAGTACCAGCCATCCACCCATTCATACACATTCATACACCGGTAGCGGTAGGCTGCCATGTAAGGCGCCATGCAAGGCGCCAGCCAGTCCTACCGGGTTGATGGTCCTTGTCCCTGTCCACTGGTGAAGACCCATCATTCTCTACCATAAACATGGTCTGACAGAGGCCGTCCCTAAAGCAGAACATATACTGTACAAAGCTGTCCTAAGTTACACCCCCACAGGGGTGAAAACCAGTCCAGAGTCCTCTCTCCATCCAAACCCTTGGCTATTGACCAGCACCCAATGCGGATAAAACGTAAAATCATGGTTTGGGGTCTTTATGGTAGTTTTTAAGTTTATGTTTCATTGCTTGTTTTTGATTATTTGGATTTTTTTTATCGTTTACACACTTAAGTTCTGTTTGTCTCCCGTATGTTTTTCATTGCGTAACTCGTTCCACCGTTTTTGTTCTATTTCAACAATTAATATATTAAAACGTTGGGCTCATTCAGGACATTCCTTCTGTGACTAATGGTATTGGGGAATTTAAACTTTTTAAAATATTTAGCTTTGTCCACCATGTTTTTCTCATTGAAAATGAATGGAGCTCTCTTCACATAATTCAACCCCTTTGTGCTGTTTATAGCCTTTTACTACTCACTTCAGCTTTTATACTTCCAGGTCTCTCTTGTAAATGAGTCCTCGAGGCTCAATGGGATCAACCTGCCTAAATAAAGGTTGAATGAAAAAAAAAATCTGCATTTTTCTACTAATCTGAGCGTAAACATTCAAAATTGTCTGACTTCATCCTGAGCTTTTGTCCGTGGACGTAACCATTCTTAACCTATTTTCTGCCGCTTCAGCTGTTTCTGCAAGTCGACAAACACGTGACAGTTCAGTCACAAATTTAGCTCCGTTTTATTTTATTTATTTTTATTTGGGGAGATATTAACCATAGATATTTGGAAAATAATTTGCAGATTTTGTTGCTTTCTTAGCTTTTTTTATGGATCTTGACATGGACGTAGCCATAAGGACCTTTAACAACCTAAGTTAGCAGAACGTGAAAAAATATTGGAATAATAGAAGGACTTTGTTGTTTAAACGACCTGAACTATGGGGAACACTAAGCTGGATGTAGCACCTGTTGCTGCATCTTAATTTTCGTAATCGATCAAGTTTACATAGCCATGTTTTGTTTTTTAAAGTGACTAAATAACTGGGCTACCTCTAGAGAAAGGTGGGGTTGCAGTCGGTAGAAGGAATACACAGTTCATCCGTGTGAACGAGAGGGAGACAGGTGGAGCATTAAGCCACAAGGAGTAGACAGCACCCTAAAGTACCGGGGGTCAACTGTCCAAAGCAGAGACACTTTGACACACCTGGTTTGAGTGAGGGTGACGAATCGATGTTTGGATTTTCACTGGGAGGGACCTAAGTGGACAGGATCAGAACTGAGGGCTCCAGAAGGACAGCTCAGGTTTGGAGACAAAGTTAGAGAGAAAAGACTGAGATGGTTTGGACGTGCAGAGGAAGGATCGTGGACCGTTTGCACAGAGAAGGTTCATGGATGTGAAGGTTCTGGTGACAGACTGCTGGGATGCGTGGAGGCAGATGATCCTCTGTGCCAGACCTGTGATTCAAGGAGTCGTCGACTAAAAACCTGGTTTGTCAACGTGGTGTGTCGTGTTTCCTTGAAAATGTTGAGAAAAACTGAACAAGTGGAGGACAAACGTAGAAGTTTTAACCTTAAAGTACTGTACATTTAGTACACGAGCAGTGCTGAATGTCACGTCCCTTAAAGAGAGCAGGAAATCCAGCAAAGGCCCGAGAGGCACGTTATCCTTCAGCTGATCTTCTGTAGGTCAAGTTTTCTGCTAACAGCTCTTCAGGAATCACCTTGCTGATGCTAATGCTGTTCTCTGACCGTTTAACTATATTATTTATTTTGGTATTTTACATTATTTGACTAAAGAAAAGGGAACTGTGCGCGTATGTTCTCAAAGTCTAAACTTCAGGAAATGATCCGTCAAGAACTGAACTGAAAAAGCGTCCAAAGTCCTAAAGAAAAACCTTGAAAGACCTTCAGAAACATCCACCCATCAAGATCACGCTAAAAGATTATGAAATATCTGGCTGGAAGCAAATATACAAAAAATGTTTTTGTTTTTTTTGCACGGTACGTTAAGATGAAGGTTATCTCAGCTCAGCTGAGGCTTGTTCGAATGCTCGGCGTGTTTCAGAGTCACCCAGACGTCTCCGGATGCTAATAAACAAAAACCACCTGTTCTGACTTTTAACAGCACCTCGTCTTTGACGTGGCCTCTTTATTATTGTTCTGTTAAAAAAAAAAAAAAAAAAAAACACGTGAGACGCTGCTCAGCGCCGATCTGATACGAATGAAGAATGTGTCGTCCTTCTGCAGACGGTCCCAGCTGTTCCGCCTCGCCTCGTTGCTGTCAGCAAGACCAAACCCCCGGAGATGATCGTGGAGGCCTACAGACACGGACAGCGCAACTTTGGAGAAAATTATGTGAGTAAAAAATACAATAATAAAAAAAAAAAAGGATCATTGCTTGTGTCGCGAGATAAACTCTGTATCTGAAGCTTGACTCTTCTGTGTGTCTGAACAGGTCAACGAGCTCGTGGACAAAGCCTCAGATTCTTTGGTAGGTTCATGTTTTAATGGTTGGAGTGGATGCCGTTGATTCTATAATAAATTTCTGTGTCTTCATTCAGATCTCAGAATCCTGTCCAGACATCAAATGGCATTTTATCGGACATCTACAGAAGAGTAACGTCAACAAACTTTTGAGTGAGTGCCCGTCAACTTTCTGAGTTTTTCGTCTTGATGTTTAAAACCATCACTTTCTGATCCTACTGTTTTTATGACTCGGGACGTATTTAAAAAGATCTGGTCCTCACCAGGTTCACGCAGATCTGCATTCTGGGTAAACTTCTCCTCTTGGTCTGGTTCTGGCCCACAAGTCTCGTGGTTCCTTCAGATGAAACTTTACAAAGCAAAGTCGTGCTGCCGTGTTGTTTTTAGAGAGAAGGGGGCTTCATCCTGCAACACACCGGCCATGACCTTTGACCTCTGACCTGCTGAGGCCTGTAAAGTCTGCGATTGAGCTAATTTCTCTGAGCATTGCATGGTCTGGCCTTCAGGGTGAATTAGCTGGGCCTGTGGAGATAAGTTGTAGTAAATGTTTTCCACTTGTGGATAATGTTTTTCTCTACTGCATGCTGAACTGCAAATAAAATGACCTTTGACCCTCCGCAGGTTGATGTGCAACAGTTTGCTTCTCTAACCTCTCCGCTGACGTCTTTCCGTCTTGGCATTGTGTTAACACACACCTGTAGGAACTCGTGAAGGTGGTCCCTGTCAGTGCGTGTGGGAGCAGCTCCTGGAGGATCCTGAACCTCTGAGATCCTGTGGAAGCTGCAGAGTCTTCACTCACAGCTCCAACGATTTGTTTTTGTTTGATAAATAACGACGTCGGGGGATCTGTTGGGTGTTTTTGTTCACGTGAGGATAGTTTTAAATCATTTTAGGACCTGGTAAAGACCAGATCACTGTCAGCGTCCTGACTGGTTAAACTCTTCTTTCTGTCCCTGGTTGTTGTGCACGTTTGATTCCTCTCTCGTCCTCCAGGCGTTCCCAATCTGTTCCTCGTGGAGACGATCGACTCAGCCAAACTGGCTGACAAGGTGGACAGCTCGTGGCAGCGCGTCCGGGGCGCCAGCAGCCAGAGGCTAAAAGTCATGGTGCAGGTCAACACCAGCGGCGAGCAGAGTAAGTGTCGCTGCTCCAGAGGCGCTCTGGCAGGTTCAGGTTAATGACGGGCGTTGCGTGTCGGTTGCAGGCAAACACGGCCTGCCGCCGGAGGAGACGGTTGACACGGTCAAACACATCCTGTCCCGGTGCCCCGCCCTGCACTTCTCAGGGCTCATGACCATCGGGCGTTACGGCCACAACCTCACCCTGGGCTCCAACCCCGACTTCCAGGTACAAGAACCTCGTCAAGGAGATGCTCCGTTTAAAACTCTTCACACGTCGGCACAATTTCTACGATGAATGATTTTGTACGAGTTTGTGTATTTTAAAGATGGAGCCCTACAGGAACATCTAAAAAAAAGATTGTGTTGTATATTAATATTTTTTCATGTACTATATAGATTCATTACACAGAGTGAAATATTTCAAGCCTTTATTTCTTTCAGAGGAATTTCTCAGAGCCTGCACTTTTACTTTGTATTTTTCATTATTTATAAGCTATAATGATCAGGATTACAAGAAATAAAGGCTTGAAATATTTCACTGTGCGTGTAATGAATCTATAGAATGTTTCACTTTCTGAAGTGACTGACAAAAAAAAACTTTTTCTCAATATTCAAATTTTGTGATCCGTTTTGCAAATGTGTTTGTAGATGCTGCTGAGTCGGAGGCAGGAGGTGTGTGACAGTCTGAACATGCCTCTGGAGGAGGTGGAGCTCAGCATGGGCATGTCCAACGACTTCGAGCACGCGGTGAGTACCTGAGCGGACGACCACAGAGACGCTTATTTACAACTAGCTGCAAAGTGAAGTGAACGCCACGACTTTAATCCAAGGTCTCCGTAACCGTCTTTAACGAACACTGAAACCTCCGACTCTTTTAAATGATGACTGACTAAGAAATGAAGAAAACTTGAAACGACTCATTTATAACCCAGGAGGCCATAAAGTAAAGTTAATAATAATAATAATAAGATAAAGAGAAAAGAACTGATCAGGATCATGCTAATTACAGTACCTTTAAAAGTTTCCATAACCTTTGAACTTTTCCACGTTTTGTCCCGTTGCTCGTGTATTTATTTATTTTTGTAAAACAGCTGCAGCTCAGTCCGACTGGATGGAGAGCGTCTGTGAACAGCAGTTTTCACGTCTTGCCACATGTTCTCAGCTGGATTTAGTTCTGGACTTTGACCGGGCCATCTTACAACATGAGTGCGTGTTGATCCGACCCATTCCGTTGTAGATCTGGCTGCATACTGATGTCACTGTCCTGCTGGAAGGCGAACCTTTGACCCCGTTTTTGTTTTCCCAATATGATCCTGTGTTGAGTTCCTCCAGCTTCTCTGTCCATGCTTAAGAAGAGCACCCCCCACAGCATGATGCTGCCACCTCTGTGGTTCACAGTGGGGATGGTGCATTCAGGGCCATGTGAACCTTTAGTTTGGTCTGAGCAGAGCAGCTTCTTCCATGTTTGATGCATGACTGATGCACGTGATTTGTGACAACCTGCGCCTGAGCCGTGGGTCTCTGCAGTTCCTCCAGTTACCATCAGGCTTCTTGGCTGCTTCTCAGATCAGTGCTGTCTTTGCTCTGTCCACCAGTTTAGGTAAGGGCTGTTCAGTCCTGGACCTCAGGGGCCACTGTCCTGCATGCTTTAGATGTTTCTCTGCTCCAACACACCTGGTTTGAATCAGTGGATGATTACCAGGCTTCTGCAAAGCATGAAGAGGTCATTCAACACATTCAGATTTGTCGGAGCAGGGAAACAGTGGCCCTCAAGGACCAGGACTGGACACCCTGATTTAGGTGGATGACCACCTTGGCAGGTTTGCAGTTACTTTTTCTATTTTTGGGTGATGGATTCCACAGATCTCTGTGAGGTATTCAAAGCTTGGGACAGTGTTTTATAAACTAGCCCTGCTTTAAACGTCTCAGCAACGTCATCCCTAAACTGTCTGCTGTGTTCCTTGGTCTTCATGATGCTGTTAAATGTTCTGTTACAAACCTCTGAAGCATTCAGAGAACAGCTGGATTAAAACTGAGATTAGATTACACACAGCTGAACTTGGTTTACCAATTAGGTGGCTTCTAAAGGCAACTAGCTTCTCTAGATTTTAGTTGGTATCAAAGTATAAAAGAAGTTTAATACAAGTACATGCCACACTTTTCAGATTTTATTCGTAGAAAACCCCTGAAAACCATTATTGTTTCCATGTCACCATTATGTATGAGTTTGTTGGTCTGTCACATAAACTCCCAGTAAAATACTTTAAAACATGTGGTTGTAAGTAACATGGCAAAATTTGGCAAAGTTCAAAAGTAGTGATTTTTTTTTTAGTACTGTAGTTCTTTTTGGAAAACAAAAGAAGAAAGATCAGGACTGGTTAAAAAAAGGAAACAGAAGAATCTAGAAAATCTTTCCCATAATCACAGAAAACATGCACAGCCTAGTTACTCTAATCTTATTCTTATTAAAACAATTTTAAAGTAGCGATGACTTTTTATTTACTGATCAGGCAAGATGAGTAGCATCTCCAAAAGGTTTGGAGACTCAAAGAAAAACTAACTTTATGCAAAATTGTAAAAATGTTTTTGTAAATGAACTTGGAAAATTAATTAAGTTTGCTACCAAATGAACTGTGTGCAAATTAATTCCATCCAGAGGAGGTGAAAGGCTGCAAAGTTTGTTATTTAGGTCCAGAAACCAGTCTTTTTTTTTGAATGAGTCTACAAGTACAAAATTAAGTCATCCAGGTTTTTATGTCTACCTGACTGAACTCATCGAGTTTCATAGATAAACATAACTGAGTATCGTCAGCATAACAATGAAAATTTACCTAACAAATGCACATATGAAGTAAAGAGTACCAAGCACTGAACCCTGAGGAACTCCTTGACGAACTCTGGTGTGGGTCGAACATTCATTGATGTGAGAAAACTGGAATTTATCAGATAAATGTAACAATGTTTTTCATAACAATTTGAAAATAAACGCCCTCAACTTCATTAGACGTATAAACTCGTTTTCGTGTACAAGTTTCACAGCTTTAATCGATAATGCTGCAAATTCACAACTTCTGTCTTTTTCTCTGCTTCGGTGGGTGCGCCGCCTTGGGTTGAAGATCGAAGTCGGCTCCACCAACGTCAGAGTCGGCAGCATCATCTTCGGCAACAGGGAGTATCCCAACAGCGCAGCGAACACTCCGAATCCCAGTCCGCTCCCCAGTCCGGCCCCCAGTCCAGAGAAAACCTCCAAGACGGTGTCGGAAGAAGCTGCCAAGAAGATGAAACACCTCACCGTCTCTGAACACTAAGAAGAGATTATTCAAGTACATTCATGACAAAAGGATAAAAACCTCTTCATAAGGAAAACTAACATACACCCGGAGCTAGGATGGCAAAAGTCTTGGAAACCTTTATGGAAATTCTCGTACTAATGACTTTTTGTGCCCTTTTAGCTCTTTTGAACATTCAATTGACTTTGAGTTAGAAGCTAGGGTAGTTCTGCTGTTTTTAAACACTTTTAGTGCTTTGACTTCCAATACGAAGCTTTTTAGTGAAACTTACTAGAGAGAAACTTCTGATAATATGACCTAAAAGAATAGAAGTGGGGTTATGTGGAGTGGTTATTAGCAGTCATCATCTTACCTTCAGTAGTCAGTCGTTACTTTGGAGAGTTCAGGACAGGTCATGGCATCATCAGCACCAGTCCATGAAGGTCCTGGTTTTTCTGTGGAAGCCTGAATTTTGTGATTGCACCAGTCAACCTGGCTCTGATAAAACTGGTTAGAAGAAGAAAAACATAGATGCTGGAGACTCACCGGCATCTACATTTGGACTTTTTAATAGACAAATCTGAGCTTTATCGCCACCTGCTGGACTGGAGTGTGAAACCAGACTGAGCGCAGACGACCCTAAAGCCACAGAGACTAACAACAAACTCCGGCAAAATTTAGGAGTGAGAATCTTTGAGCCTTTACGATTGTGAATCATAAAACAACAATAAACTCAATTAAATTCGCTTGAAACTTAAATGACTAATGTTTATATAATTAACAGTTTTATATATTTGTGACCAGTGTTGACAAAGTAAGTCAAACGTTTCCTCAATGAGTTATTTTCAAATTATCGTTCTCAAAAGCTTCAAAACAAAACAGTTTGCTGAAATTTGACAACCACTTTGCAACAAATCAGTTTTGTTGCTGGTTTGAAAACGTTTTTGTGTGGAAGGGGGTCTAGAATGATGTCATCATTAATTCCTGCATTACTTTTAAAAAGGTGACTCCCCGGGCGTCACAAGGACGATCAAACATTACGCCAAGGGTTTCCCCGGCTTTGCAGAAAAGAATGTTACATTTAAAAGGAAAGTAAAAAGGTTAGACGAAGGGTAATTTTTGAAAACATCTGTTTGAAAGCTTCGATTTAAAGGTAGATTAGAAATATTATATGCTGTTTAACCATCTACTTGGTCCCACCTTTGTTCCCCCGTCTCGATTCTGGCAAAAATCAACATTTTTACGTCTCTTTCATTACAGCCTGAGCTTATTCGCTCATTTTGACAACACAGGTCACAAATAACTGACTTATTTTATACATTTGTCGAAGAACCCCATTAGCTAGAGGCTGCTGACCCAACAATTAGCATAGATGCTAACTTAATATTGAAAATGCCATAGAAAGGCTAATGCAGTTAGCATCGTGTTTTTCACTGGAAATTTTTTACACAAAATAAACATTTGAGTCATCACTAAAGGCATTGATGTTATAACTTCAGCTGTTATTTACAGGCAGATATTCAGGCTTCTGTGAAAAAAAACAAAATCTACGGTAACTCTACTGGGACAATTCGTACCAGTGAGACTTTTTTTTGCTAACTCCCTTAAAATGGCGGCGCAGATTAACAAAATGGAATCTCTGTGGCATCTTGATTTTACATTCCACATGTGGCAACATTTGGGCAAAACGTCACCCGACGTTCCCGTACACCACAGAAATCTAGCTCCTGCGCTCTAGAATGACGCAAACAAAATTAAGAAAAGTTTGTCAACCCCGACTGTTTCAGGAGAAAATCCGTGGTGCAGATTTTCTCATATAGGTTTAAAGTTCCTGTGAAGCAAGAGCGAGGTCCTGCAACTGAAAGACCCTCCACCCCAAATGCTGCATCGTCACCAGCGGTCCCGGCTGATGAGCAGCAGGATCCGCCTCGCTTTTAGGCGTATATGAATACTAGAAAATGTTTATCACTGAACTTGATTTAGATTGTGGAATTTGTTCATGAATGGTCCCCGCTCCGAGTAGCTCTTAACTTGAAAGATCATTCTGCTGCAGGTAAGATACCGATTGCTCAAAAGTACTCTGCACAACCTCACGTCAACAGAAATTTACCTTTTCCTTTAAATTTAAGGATAGTGTTTGTCAGATGTTAATGATCTTAAGATTACTGCAGAGAACCTACTAAAACATCGTAACGTGAGGGGAAAGACGATTCATTGTGCCGACGTGTTTTCTATCCAAGGTCAGGAGTCCCATGGAGTACGATGTACCTTTTTATTGTACATACTTGAAGCAAAGACTTGATTTAAAAAAAGATCCCTTTATAACATTTAGTAACGTGTGTTTGATATGGTGATGTTTGATATGATGTGCCTAACGTATCAAATCTTTATTCTTGATAATCCAGGTCTGGTTTTTGTGTTTGGTGTTCGAGTCCGTGATGTGTAGTTTCGAGACGCGCGAAAGTGAATCTATGCAAATGTCAGATTTTTAACCCGCAGCGGTTTCTTCAGATGTCAGGAGCTGTTTCCATATAAAGTGTCGGTAAAAATCAACAAAAAAAAAAAAAAAGATCAACTTGTGGTTAGATGTGATTTCTGTCTTGTTTGGTTCAGTCTGAGGCTCAAACCAAGCAATAAATCTTATTGTTGACATTATCCAACAATTAATGCCTCTTTATTCACATTTAGATACAAACCTAAAGTTGCAGGCGTTTTGGCTAAAATCGTCTTTATTAAGCACTGAGGCGACATCCAGACCAGAGTAAAGTTTGCAGAATAAGTAAAAACACTTTCACAAGAGTTTAGTTCAGCAGCATGTTGTGTAACAGACAATAATTACAACCAAAACCTGCTCTATAATTATAAACTTGGCAATAAAACACGTTCTGCAGCCGCTCAATAAATAAGATCTGATGAAACTTCTTTACATTAAAAATGAGGACAGAATACTTTAGTTTGACTTAAAGTTTGGGTAAAAATCAGTAGAAAACAAACTTATTTACAAAAAACCCCTCAAAGAATCAAACTATTTACAGACTGAAAGAGCTAAAATCTAACACAGTGAAGAACAAGACATTTATTCTAGTCGTTTAAAGAAGTTCACACTGAAATGCAGCTGAAATCATAAAAAAGTCTTCATCTATGCAGCGTTTAAAAGAATCTGACCAGACGAGTTGATAACAGCCAGGAAAGCCAGGCGATCATGTGAGCCTGAAGATCCCATTTAAAAATTGATTTGCTAACTACTCACATGTCAACATAACTTTAGTTCATCCTGGAGTTTGTGATTTTTTTTTTGTTGTTGCCTGAATTATTCACAAGTCAGAGTTAAGATTAAACCAGGGGGTTCCCAACCCTGGTCCTTGAGGAACACCATCCTGCATGTTTTAGTTGTTTCTCTGCTCCGACATACCTGATTTTAATAAATGGGCGATTAACAAGCTTCTGCAGAACGAGAGGAAGGAATTAAATCACTGCATCAGGTGTGTTGGAGCAGGGAAACATCTAAACCATGCATGATGGTGTTCCTCAAGGACCAGGGTTGGGAATCCCTGAAACTAGGAAAGACAAACAGAAATTTAAATTTCTGGAAGCAAAGTATATGGTAAACAAGAAATTAGTAAAAATGATGAGACATCGAGCGCAGTTCCTTAAAGCCCAACAGATTTTTCAGGTGTTTCAAGCAGATGAAAAGGCTTCAATGGTTAAATTTTTCATAAAGCATTTCTGAGGTGAAACTGCTGCTTCTAAATAATAAATACGAGAGCAGAATTCCAGCTGCTTAAGTGAAAAATTGTGAGTAAACTTTGACCGGTTGTTGGACGCAGCTGGAAGAACGCGCAGAAACAACAAGACCAAAACGTAGAGCTGATGTTAGAGTTGTTTCTGGTGACACTCAACACTCTGGCTCTTCTACACCACTGCAAAACGTTTTTAACTTTTTCAGAGCTCTGAAGTTAGAAAAAGTCCAATGTTGTCCAGAAAACGTCACAAACACGGTGGTGACTGGAGTGTTCTGCTACAGAGGGAAATAAAGTTGGTTTTTTGGGAAAGAACTTGAACTGTCGGTGGCTGATACCCAGTCCTGGTGGTTCTGTGCTAGAGGTGGAAGTGTCCCAGTTCTGCAGAGTCCAGCTCGTCTCCTGGCTCACGTTACACCAGCTTCTTGGCCTCGAAGAAGCTCTTCAGGTGCCTCATCTGCCAGATGCCGGTGATGATGAGGATGAAGGTCTGAGTGATGGACCACCAGAGAACGCGCTGGTTGGTGCTCTCGCTCGTCATACGAAAGCGCTCCTCACGGTACTAGAAAACAAAACGAGGTGTTACGGTGAGCCGAAGACCGACCCGTCAGGTGTCTGAGTGGTCTCACCCTCTGGTAGTTCTGCTCCTTCTGGATCTGCTCCACTTGGTCCAGCAGCTGTCGCACGCGCAGCTGCAGCTCCGTCAGTTTGTCCTTCGCTGCAATCTCAGGGTAGTTGTTGGTGTGTTCTCCAACCTGGATGTCCAGGTGCACTCTCTGCAAACACCGTGAAGTGGTTTGTATTTATTTTCATGGAAGGAGACTCGGAACCGATCACATCAAGAAAGGAGCGACTGTTTGTCTGTAAAGTGCCAAAACAAGGCTCTAAACTCCAACAGTTTACTCTTTTATCAGTTAAAGTGGTCACACTCAGCCGAGAGGCAAGACAAGCGCTAACAAATCATTTGGAGAACGGGAAGACGTCTCGACTCGTCCTTAATTTCTTTGTGTTTTGGTCTAAAGGTGATGCCCAACAGGTCAGAGACCAGCTGGTGCCTCAGGACTGAGAGAAAAAATCCTGAAAATTTTCTGTTGCAGTTTTACTGAATTCCGATTCAGGTTTGGACATGTCCAGAGGAGGGACAGAGGTTTGGACATGTCCAGAGGAGGGACAGAGGTTTGGACATGTCCAGAGGAGGGACAGTGGGTATATTGGTAGAAGGATGTTAGAAAAAAGACAAAGAGGAGACATCTGGATGCAGTTAGGGAGGATATGGAGGTGGTTGGAGTGAGGACAGAGTGAGATGGTGGGGGAGGACTCGCTGTGGAGACCCTGAAGAGGGAACACCTGACAGAAGTTAAGTAAAAAATAAATGTATTCTGAAGTTATTTATGAAGTAGTTTCCCAGGATCATAACAAAAAGTACAACAACCAGTTTCTTAACGTTAGAATCGGCCTGCGTGGACAAAAAGGTGCATTTGGCTAGTTTTTATTATAAAAATACATCAAGTGTCAGCTGCATATTTACTGACTAGACTTAAAACAAAAAACACATTTTCAGAGGCTCTTAAATTTGAAGTTGAGCCAGAACTTTTGTTCAGTGTGACTTCAGTGAAATGAACTATAACCTGAATGTGACATTTAAAGCTACAAGTTTAGGTCAAACAGCTGATTCAGTTCCTTCTCAGAGGCGGAGCAGCCTGAAACGTCTGGAAACATCAGGTCAATCTTAGGGAAATGATTTGTGGAGTATGTGGAAACAAAGCAGCAGGTACATCTCTGTATTTGAATGTGTCCACTGAGCTTGAAGCTGCGACGGCAGAACAACAAACTGTTGGATCAGCTGCTGCACAAACCACACATTTACACCTGAAAATGCTGCTTTAATAAGAAGACTTCCTTTGGCAACAAACAAATAAAAAACAAATGAAGAAGCACAATAGAAACCTTTTAAAGGCTGAACATCAGTATTTTACAAAACAAGTATAGAAAAGAGTTGCAACAGGGCAGTTGAAGAAATATATACATTTGTTTACGATATATCTTTAGACTATAAAAAGACTCCACGTAACAACAGAGTTCAGAAAAGACTTCTCATGTGAAAGTAAGTTGAAAACTTTCTAAATTCAGCCAACACTGTATGATATGCAATAGATTTAAAAACCCTCCAAACACAAAGACATCCTAAAATCTTGAAGTTGCATAAAAATGTTCACAAATAAATGAGAACTGTTGTACCGACAGCTCTTCAGAGCTCAGCTGCGCAGGACGACGCAGGAAATCAACTCTTGTCTACTTTGTTTGGCTATTGCTTCACAGAACGTGGACGTCGCTCACAAACTTCACTCCTGAAGGAACAAATCATTAAAAACCTAAATATTTCCAACAGACCAACAGAATCTTGAAAGGAGTTTTGGTAAGAGAACCAGTGTAACCAGTTGTAAACCAGGAGATACTGTACGGCACCTTGTGGTTTTCTCTGGACCCCAACAGGAGCAACGACATGGACACAGAGACGATGTGAAAAGGAGCAGTGAGTGATCACTGGGGTGTAAAGCAGAGCCTGTGGTTACTCATCTATAGTTTATCCAGCACAGCGTCAAACTGGACATGTTGGAGTTGGGATGTCAAAAACAATGAACGTGTGTGACACTAAAACAAATGACACAAACAGAATGCTGGCTAAAGTGGACCTGGTTCAGTCTGTCCAACAATGTTACCTAAGATCTTTGGAGGATTTGGGGACCTTGAGAACTTTGTAAATGTCATTGGAGAAGACTGTGGTGAAGTATGGTCGTGAGTTCCTGGACATGTGGGTGCAGAAGGGAATTCTTCCAACATTTTCTGGGTCCTCGATGTCCCAGATCTCTGGCATGCTGCAGCCAGGCCTGAAAAGCAGAGAGGAATGAAAAAGCAACGGTAAAAGACAAATATCTGTGCATTGTTTCCGTATGAGAAGGCATGAGTGGTGGGGACGTCACCTGGTTCGCCTGGTGCACCAAGAATCCTCCAGGATAAAGAAGTCCACCCCCAGCTTCATCAGGTTCCTCTGCACCGTCTCGCCAGACATGCGGCTGTACATCGAGTACACCAGCTTGGTTCTTTCCCTGTGAACAATGACATCATCAGCCAACACACCTACACCAGGTGGTTTGTAAATACGGACCTAACTTCTGCTACGTTTGACAAAAACAAAGAGTCCACCAAACATCTAATTTGGACATTTGACTGACACAAACTTGACAGTTATCTGCCTCCTCGTCTG
>JAVCKU010000173.1:10418941-10429636 GCA_032273985.1 Hypsolebias coamazonicus
TAAAATTATTTTGCAAATATATATATATATATATATATATATATATATATATATATATAAAATGAAACAGTTGTAGTCACACAGATTCAAATGGCCATATAGATGGGTGGACATACAGAAAGACAGGCAGACAGTTAAGACCCAGTGCAACACACTGATCGACAGCTATACAAAAAAGATTAAAATTTGTTCAAAATATGAAAACGGGCAACAAAAAGTTAAAACTATGAAAATGGGCAGTTTGATGACTTAGTGGTTTGCACTATTGCCTCACAGTTTAAAGGTCCCACTTTGGATCTGGAGTCTTTATGTGTGGAGTTTGCATGTTCTGGTTTATTCCCGCAGTCCAATAACATGAATTTGTGGGATAGTTGTTTGCCTTCAGGCTCACAGTCACACCTCCTTTGTAAAAGAGATCTGTGATCTCAATGGGATTTGCCTGGTTAATCATTGAAAATTGTAAAAAATAAAATATGTTCATAATGTAACATAAGCAGAACTTTTGCATTTAAAATGAAGCTTCAAATTTAGGAGATGGAGTGGAATTCAGCAAAACACTGTGCATAGATTCAGGGAATCCAGATAATCTTCATAATGTACAATCTAAGATTAAACAGTTGATATTGGGCGTGCTCAGTTCTCAGACAACCAACATGATCAAAACAGCCACATGGTGTCTTCAGCAACTCAGAAAACATTTGTTATCCATCCCAGCTGCTTGCTACAAAAATATAATCTGAAACTGTGAGGCCACATATCAGTTCTATGTCAAGTTCTCTATACCTGAGTTTAACTTTAAATTATTATGGATTTGGTCAGCTGGTCTCTCAATGCAATTGATAAAATGTTCTTAACTAGAAGACAGGGTGCAGGAGAACCCTCATGCCCTGAAGAGGCATGTGCAGCTGGATATGTACTGGATTCCTGGGGTGTTTGGAAGATGATGTGCATGTATGTGCTGTCTGTTGAGGATGTAGAAGATGCATACATCATTGGATTTATAACAGGGTTTCTGCTTTTTGGAATTGGAGGATACCTGGGACATCGACTAATAAGGAAAATGTCTGCAGCAGTTTCTGCAGTAGTAAAGCTGCCTGCCTTATATGAAGGATTATTCCGTGTTTCGAGTTCTCAGACTAACGTGTTTGTGAGCTGAACCGTAAGCTAGATACTGTTTCTAAGAACTGTGGGCCACTTGCATCTCCTAGGACTCGCCAACATAAAGGGATCAACCTTGGAGAAGTCTAAGCATGAACTGGCGGAATGTCCATAAATCTGGCTGTTTGGATTCACCATTGAGTGTACCAAGAGAACTGAAGGCAGACATGGAATCAGTAGTCGGCCTGCCCAAAACAAATTATCTGAATTTAGCCTCCTCACTGGCTTTGGATAGGCTAACTTATCTCAAATGGCTCCTGGTGGATACGTAAATTAAGAAGCTCTGCTTCAGACCTCATAACAGACAACTTACAGCACCATGACTTTCTATATCCTTGTTCTGATTAAGTTGGAACATTTAAGCAGAATTCTTCAAAGGCCCCACCATAGCATTGCAGTTGTGATTAGGTTGGTATATCTGATTAGGTATTACATGTTGATTATTTGATTTTTCAATATTTTTGTGGTAGATTACTAGTGTGCTTATAATCAATGTCTTGCTGCATGACCCAACTTTGATCAAATTTCATCTATAAAAAAGTTAGCATCAAATTTGACTCTAGGCTATGTCGGTATATAAAATAATTTCCAATTGGCCCATTGACTGCCCAAGGTATGCAAATCAACCAGTCAAACATACCAATAAAGTAATTTGTATTCTGTGAAGGAATGCATATCATCTATTGCCATACATGTCAGTTTTTTTTAACAGAGATCTTGGATGATCTGTTTATACGCAAAGCGTGTGATGAGAATCCCTCTCAGCTACTAGCTTACCAAATGTTAGCTCAACCTCTGTAAAATTAATAAAATTGTTGTCTTTTTTGGGTTAACTGAGGTCATTTATTTTGGTGGCCATCTTGAATTGGGTCATCTCCAATAATGATCAGTTTTAGATATACGTTCAAGAATTACTCTTGAAACTGCCCACTGGTCTTTGAGATATTTAGGTAAAAGCACATTTCAGGATGACAGGTGATGTTTTGTCAAGTAGCTAACGCTGTTTATGCTATTTCTATTTATTGGTTTTAACACTGAAACACTCAAATTTGATATTTAAAAATAATGGTACCACTTTGCAAGAATGCTCCCCTTATAGATGGCTAATTAATAGTTTATAGACATGTTAGTAATTCCTCTATAAACACGTTATAAATATTAATAATTTTTATTATGCATTAATTAAGGGCAACAGAGAGACAAAACTGACCAATTTCTTGCTAAATAGTGAGTCAAATATGTTCAAATATTTTTCTTCTAGACTTGTTACATTAAACATTTCAGACCAAGTTATAGTTTTGTACAATAAGCATTTGTAAACTTATTTCTTTAGTATGTAATATTGTACTTTATCACTGCATTATAAGTATATATAACTAATATTATAGCCTAAAAAATTGGTTTACAAATGCTTATTGTGCTTACAAAGTAGTAACTTAGTCTGAAAAATTCAATATAACAACTCTAGAATTAACAACGTATTGTCAGCCGTCTGACCATGGCCACAGTTCTTTTTTTCCCAGGTGGAGAGGAAGCTCACATGTACTCATTAAAATCAAGAGAATTAAATTATATTTACAATTTAATGTTGCTAAGGCAGGAAAAGCTACAAGCTCAGCGCTGACCCGTCCATCCGACCCATCCATCTGACCCATCTTAACTCGGAAGCAGAAGCAGAGGCCACGTGCAACAGAACGCCCCATCTTATGTTGGCCCCTGGCGCCGCCTTCACATCCGAGGCGGGCACAGTCTATCTGAGTGCATTAGTGGGGCGACTATGTGTGATGTCACTGGTCTTATCTGTTTCTGACGATGGATAATGGGGTGATGTGCAAATCTGTCTAAGTGTTGGAAGCAAGCAAACAAAAATGACTCCTTATACAATTTTGAACCTGGGATTACTCATTGTGAGCAGCTGAGACTGATCTGATCTGGTCCAAACTACATTATAACTCAGAGTAGGTGAGATCAGGCCTCCAGCAAGATTAAACTTATAACAATTTCTATAAACTATTTATTGGCCATCTATAAGGGGAGCTTTATTGTATAGTGGTACCAAAACAACTGATATACATCACAACAGTAAGTTATACTATCATAGAATCAAACTTAAATGTAAAACCATAACAATGAAATATGATGTACTTAATGTCCCCAATGACTAAGTTGTGGAGTACAAATTAAATGCATCTTTTAGCCGGTCTGTATTAGTAAGATATATAAGAATATTGCAGTTACTTCCTTTTTTAATTTCCTTCCATCTTCTCATTCCCTTTTAATATCAGGAAGCCAATTATATAGGAACAAATTTCCAATTACATAAACAATGATATCGAGCTTGGCAGTGGCAGCTGGTTAAATGGTGCTTTCCCTATGCTTAGCTGTTGCTTAATTTTCCTCCCCATTAATTTGCATCCAAAGAAAACAGGAAATTATGAGGGTCAAGTACACCCTGAAATAACTTAAGATCATGTAACTTAGGGGCAAGGAGCGTTGTGCACACAAGACTCAGGGAAAAAAAAAAAAACAACAACAGAAAATGAAAAGGTTTATGAATCAAGTTACTTAAAAAAAAAACAAGGCAAAACTTTAAGGACAAAAAAGACAAACATAAAGAAAAAAGAACAAAAATCTGAGAATGATAGAAGTATACACAAAAGGGACTGAAGAGGAGCTGGATGCCTGGTCCAGTAGCCAGCAGCAATCCTTCAGGTGTGACATGTGAAGACTTGCTATTATCGCTGGAATACTGCTTCTCCAAGCATGCTGATATCTTCTTGAGGAAGCATATTGAGGTCAGAGCGCTTGTTGTGCTAGCAGTGGAGGTTGCATTCATGGCCATATTCCAGATGCTCTGGGTTACTGATGAGCCCAGGGACCGATGCTTGGCAGGGATGTGGAGAAGGTATGGCAGAAGACACCACAAGACAAATTCACAGTGGCAGGCTTAAGCAGTGGCCCTGCTCTGTCTCTCCCTCCCTCTTGTCCTCCCCCCAACACACACACATACACACACACTACTAAGTGTAAGAAATAGAGAAATATTACTGCAGTAAGAGGAAAAAAAGGCCCTTTAATAACCAGATGTGTCTTCCTGACAAGAATTGATTCACTAAAGCATGTGAAGGAATAACTCTTTTTGTTTAAAGTCTTAACAGTTTAGCTGAATATGTTGTACATTCTTATATAGTTTCATCCTACAAAAACCTTTCAACACGTTGAAAGTATTAAAAAAAAAAAAAAACCCGTAAAGTCTCAATTAAGCTCTGGACATTTCAGACAATTGGGTTACATTTTCAAATTGACCAACTAAAAAGTCTTTGGGATCGGTGCTGGCAAGAGTAACATCAAATACTTGGTGTGACTCAATAAACAATATATATACATATATAAAAATACATGAACCAATACAGGACATAAGAAAATTTTGGTTAAACGGCTAAAATATGTGGCGGACTAAATGCTTTCTGTACAAGAGGACAAAACTCATGTTTTTTTGTCAAGCGCAGCTGATTGCCTTTAATGCTTATTTTGGTGTTAGCCTAGGTACAAAGTAGGTCTGGATCCCCGCAATTTATAAAAAACAAAGATCCCCCCCCCCCCCCCATTAATAATTTGAAACAGCTTTAATTTTAAGCAGTACGGGGGGGTGGGGGGGGTCGCCATTTACATGGGCAAGACAATGCATTCATGACTTTCAAAAAAATGATGCCCACCATCAGCCTAACAATGGTCCAATCCATTGAACAACCATATGGGAAGAGCACCTCAAGGCTCCACACATCAAGTGTTGGGGGAGTGTGACCAGTTCTCTGTAGCACAACAGATAATTAGAGATCTTGTCTTACATTTGAACAAGGTTTGAACCTTTGTGAAAACTCAGTTCATCATCATCAGCAGCAGCAGCTTTATTTATAAAGCGCTTTAACACAGCCGCAGCTGAAACAAAGTGCTGAACATTACATACAGGATAAAAGAAAGCATAAAAACAGAGCTACAAAACTAACCACACAGTGAACTAAAACTCATTTTAAAATACTGTACAATAAAACGACAAGTTAAACAGAATAAAATCAATTCCAATAAAAATGAAGTAAAATCAAATTTATGATTAAATGCAACAAAATAAACAAAAGTATAAGGTACCAGCTCATTGTAATACTTGGTTTATTTACATAAAGACTTTAACTGCTGGATGTCCAGCCCCTGAGCAGTTTAGTTGAATAGTCCTGTGTTAAACCAAGATCTCAGGTGGTGCTAAGAGTAGGTGTTGGGGATGACTCACAGCTACTACCACTCCTATTTTTAGCTCAGTATGTGTAAAACTGACAGAGCTGTAGCCGTTTGTGTGTTTAAGGTTGACTACCCACAGCGGCGATCTTTAAAAATTTTCCAGTGGTTCATGAGATATTTTGCTAACAAATGGGCAGAGTCGACTCTAATGGATGAACGTAAAGTTTGAAACGCAGATCTTGTGCGATTGATTCCGCTCTTGGAGTATAATTTACTGCTCCATCTGTAAAATGGATATTTTGCTAACAGAAAGATAAACAAGCACAGAATTACATTATCGCCTGCCTTTCAGTGCAGCTGGCAGTAATAATAATGTAGTGACTATTTGTCCTTGCAAACCAAAAATCAAACAAATCAAAAAAAGGCAAATGTAACTCAAACAGTCACTTCTTGCTCCGAGGGTTTTGGTTTACGCAGTCAAAATGGCTCCTACAAAAAATATTTCCTATTTCTTTAAACCTACATGTATAAAAGTACAAGATTAGATTCAGCCTGATTGGTGACGTCAGTGAACATTTTTTAAATGGACCGTGTTCATTTTAGTGCGCTTTCTGTTTGCTTTAGATCAGGTTTGTTCATCTGTGTTTGGAATAAATCGGACGGTACGTTTTGTGTTCCTCAGGCTGAGATCTACAAGGCAGATTTCCTTGCGGAGCGAGAAGCGAGAGAGAAGCTAAACCAGAAGAAAGAGGAGCTGCAGGAACAGCTTAATCAGGCCGTGGCCGAGATCGACAAGCTCAAGCAGGAGATCCTGTCACGGTAAAACAAACCTGAACTGTCCTCTCATGTGACGATGGCGCTCAAAGAATGTGCTTGGAGCTCAAATCTCCGTTTGGGTCACTTTGGATTCAAGGAGACAGGTGTGCTCTTGATCTCCATTGCTAATCTAATGCTGAATCAGCTTCTTTAGCTTTACTGCCGATGTCATCAAAAGCAGTCAGCTGGATCTGCATTTGTCCTTTCAGGACATTGCTGATACACACCAGAGGCGGATCTTAAGTTAAAAATCAAATGATGCTCGGCCTTAAGATGCAGGATCTGCAGCAAAACCTGAGCCAAGACGAGGTCGATTAGATCCAAGCACCGGTGTCGGTACAAATCAGGCAACAGAAACTGTAAACGTTTATTTCGTTGTGAGAGTTTACAAACTTACATTGTAATTAAAGCCATAACAGTCATCAAAAACTCATTTTTTATTGTTTTGTATGAGCTTTTTGTTCAGGTTTAACATTTATGATACCAATAACATCATTCACTTCCAAAAGTCTGCTCACATGTTTTGTTGCCAACATTTACGTGTTGTTTGTTTACATTTAAACAAGTTCACTTGGGACAGTCTTGGTGTGTATTGAGTCGGTAAAATAGTTCCTGGTTAAAAACGGAGTCCGAGGGAAAACAATTGAATCAGAAACACCAGGTCCAACGAGAAAAGGTGAAGTTCTGCTCTCCTCTTCTGAGAAGAGACGACAGCTAAAAACTGTGAGGACGAGGGTCATTGTGGGAGCGACATCGAGAATTAAACCAAATGTTGGAGCAAAGATCTTAAGGAAATGAGCTGAGACATTCGGAACTCAAACAGGAGAATTTCTCTAACTTATCGTCAACTTTTTGAGTTGTAAATGACAGATAGTTGTTGTTTTCTAAGCTGTTTTTGAGCAGAACTGGCTTTTCCACTGCATTTTCCCTGTCCATGCACACGAGCACCGTTTTCTCTCAAGCCAAAACAGCCGAAGATAAATCCAAAGAGATTTAAGGAATTATGATGCATTTTTCTTAAAAAGATTCAAAGAAGATTTGGTTTGCTTGAAGCAGAGAATGTAAATTTGAGACTAGTTTATAACTTTGTATTAGAGATAGTATAATACCAACTAATCCACTAATGTGTGCCAAAGATGTATAAATAAAAATAAAACAAGAAACTCAACTTGGTGAAGGTATAAAAAAATACATTTCCTGGTATTTTATTCGATATACTCAAAGGAAGCTGACCATTTCAGATGTGTGTTTTTATTTAGTGTAAATTTTGTGTCTTCAGTTAAAAAAAAAAAAAAACAGTTTGAACGAACACTGTGTGAAAATGGATCAGTTCAGTTTTCTAAAGGAGCAGCGCTTCAGAAACCTGTAGATGCTTTTAAACGTTGGATTAACCTCAAACAATCGTGTCTGTTTCAGTGAACGTATGGAGCAAATGAAGATGAGACACGTGAAAGACTTTCCCCAGCGGCCCCACCACATTTCTCCACCGCAAGGTACCTGACGTGCACGCAAACATGCACAATGATTTGCTTAAGAATAAAAATGTGACATATTTGCAATTATTTACGCTACATTCCACTGCTGGCAAAAGTAACTTAAATCTTTTTTTTTCTTATATTGTATTTTTCATGTCAGTCTGAACGTGGCACATCTGATTTTTATTGTATTTATTTATTTGACTGAGAATCTACACCAACATACTGTGTGATGCCAATGTGTTGGATTGTATCGACACTAGCATGATGAGACTGAAGTTTGAGTTTGTTTCACATCCAGTGCTTCACTCCTGAGCCAAAAATACAATTCTGCTCCAGAGCAGGTGGCAAGAGACGAGATCAAATGTAAACACTGGACCAAACTGTCATGTCAGAAAATAATTTAATCAGTTCTGATTGTTCAACAACTTCAGTTCAATTCAGTTCCTGTAGCACCAAATCACAACAGAAGTCATCTCAGGACACTGCACAAAAACATTCACATGCCAGCAGACGTGTTGAATCTTCACTTCACTGCAGTCTCCCATCCTGAGCAAGCACAAAGGAGACAGTGGAAAGGAAAAACGCTGTCATAACAGGAAGAAACCTCCAGCAGAACCAGGCTCAGGACGACTGGCCATCTGCTTCAACTGGCTGGGTTTGAGAGGAGAGGAAGTAGAAACAGACACAAAATGGCAGGTCCAGGTGTAGGTGCAGGTGCACCCTCTGTTGGAAGAATAATTACAAATATGAAGCAGTCTAAGCCTACAGCAGCATAACTAAAGGATAGCTCAGGAAACCCAAGCCGACCCTAACTATAGGATTTTTCTCAAAGGAAAGACTTGAGCCGAATCTTAAAAGAAGACGACGTGTCATCCTCGCAGACAGAAACTGGAAGTTGGTTTTACAAGCGATGAGCCTGAGAACTGACAGCTCTGCCTCACATTCTGCTTTTGAAAACTCTAGGAACCACGAGTAAACCTGCAAACTGGGACCTTGCGTACTGTACACAGTTTCGTCCCACCTCATGTACCACGTGATGCAAATGATGATAAAGAACTTTGAATCCTTGAAACCTTCAGAATCGATCCACTCATGCTAACGTGTAGCGTCGATATCGCCTGTGAACACAACACGCAGCGTGTGGCGTCACGTCTTCTGTGGGCCGCTTTAGAACTGTGGACTGGTCACATGTGGGTTATAACAACCACACAGAAATAACTTAAAAGGAGATCTAAAAGGTCTTTTTTTTTCTGCTAAGCATAAGAAAAAATATAAAATATTCAACGAGCTTCATACTTTAGTCTGAAGATTCACCTTCACCACCAAATACTGTTGCCTCTTACCCAGAATTCCTTTTGTTTTGTTTTTTTTAGAAAATAAAACATTTAGGATCATCTTTATTTTAAAATCCCACGTGCACTGAGACTTGCACGTGGACATGATTGTATAAACATGTTTCGTTTCCAGTTTGGTTGGTGTGTTATGATGCTTTCTGTTTTTAGACGTGTTTTATGGAGGAGCCTTCAACACCGTTCCCCCAGCCCCGTCTTTTCGGAACCAGGTACCCGTCAACGATCGAGGCGCACCAGGAACCGAGGAGCTGCCAGATTTATGTTGTCCGAAGTGTAATTACTTGGCCCCAGATATGGACACGCTGCAGATACACGTCATGGACTGTATACAGTAACGAGCAGGAAACACAGATTTGTCGTCGATTTGCATCCAGCTCTGGCAACAGACCCCGTTTGGTTGCACCTTACTCTCTGCCATGCAAACACACAACCCCGGTTTGGATCTCGATGTTAAAAATTAAATGTGCTCAAATCAAAAGAAGGCAAGTCGAGGCAGTCGGAAGGCCTTATAATAAAGTGTAAGAGACGTCACGTTTTCCATCTACTACTTCGTAAATTTGTCTTGAGCTGTAGATGTTTCCGTCGTTCATCCTTTTCAAGTGGTTTTATTTTTCATCCTAACATCTGGCCTTTTGTCCACTGACACCCCCACCCCCACGCATCACTTCAGAAAAAGCTCACTGTTTTTATTGGACATAATTCCAGTTCTCTTTTCATCAGCCTTTTCTTTTCTCGTGCAAATGAGGAGTAAACCACACGTCGTTTACTGAACTTGTATTATCTGACTGCATCCTTAATCCAACATATCAGTATTTATTGGACCTAATAAAAAATGTGATAAATCAGGAATTACTTTTTTTTTTCCTTTCCAATGAAATAAAGATGCATGTGATTTACTTAGTGAGCTTTAAATAAAATAACTTTAAATATGTTTTGGTTGCAAATGTAGCATTTTTGCATTACCTCAAAACATGTGTTGTATATTAGAGATGGATTTACTCTTGTTGAAAAAAAGTAGCCATTCTCTGTGTTCTGTGCCTGTGTTTTGATCGTGCCGCTGCTCGACCTCTGATGCTTAACCTGACCCCTGACCCACCTCAGAGCTTGTTGTGCCCTTTATTGTGTCTTATCTTTACCTGTACTGTACTGCCTGCTATTTATCTATATGAATGTAAACACTGAGGTTCTGTCACCAGTTGTGATAATGTTTGTAATTAAGAATCATTTTGTTGCAAATGTTCAGCTGTTAGGGATTTGCACAATAAATTAGTTATTAAATTGTATATGTGTCTTGAATTACTGTTAACTTTTAGAAATTGTAATGCGCACCACTGGACGAAGCTGCGCAGAGTGAGGAGGCTCGCTTTTTTTTGTTTGTTTTTTTATTTATTTTGTTTGTTAAAATCAGGTCTCGCTTGTAAATGAGTCCCTGAGGCTCAATGGGATTAACCTGTATAAATAAAGGTTGAATGAATAGATATTATTTAGCTGTGAGGGCCCAAACGAGGTAAAATAACCAGAATCTGTGCTAGTTATGCTACTTTAGCTGGTGTTCTACTACTTTTAACATTAATTAACTTTAGCTTTGAGCTAGCCTTTGCTACTTTTGACATTTACCTAATATTTTGCTAACTTTAACTTTCAGCTAGTATTTTGCT
>JAVCKU010000173.1:10514567-10529196 GCA_032273985.1 Hypsolebias coamazonicus
CTCAGACTGAGGAAGTCTTTCGGACGAAAGACGAAACGTTTCTACAATTTTTTTGCTTTGTTTTGTTTTGTTTTTTTAATGTCCAGAGGACCAGACTTAGCATTTTTAGATTTTTCTACCTGGATTATTGAGCATGCATCAGGGTGTTTTGAGCAGCAGTTCTTCAGACTTTCTAAAGATCCTTCAAAGTTGTTTGTTGAACTTTAGTTTTATTTTTCTTACTAATTTCCAGCCCTTGTACCTGACCATTTTGAGGATGATTTGTTTGCTGCATCTCTTGGGCCCAGCGTCAGGTCTTCAGGCTGTAAAGAGGGTGTCATTTGTCCACAGCTGGTCTAGTTTATGGGACAGAATGTGACTTTTTTTATTTTATTTTACACGACTTGCCTGTGTGAGGTTTGGGTGGTGGACATGCAGACTTACAAGGAGCTCAAATAAAATAAAACTGAAGAACTTTATTAATCAAGAACCAAAGGTTGGTGTGGCAGCAAACTGTATTCAACTAAAACACCTAGAAGGACAAAGAGCAGACCCAGAACACACAATGGCAACTGGTGAGAGGAAGGAAACAGATGGACTAAATGAGTTTACAGTTTAAACGTGGTTACTTCTGATGCAGATTTATTAAACAGTTACACTTTAATTCACTCATTCTGAGATTTTTAGGTAATAGATCTTTGTTTTGTCTTTCAGGTGTACACCTTCAACTCTGTGCGTAAATCCATGAGTACGGTGATCAAGCTCCCTGATGGGACCTTCCGTCTTTACAGCAAAGGAGCCTCTGAGATCATGCTAAAGAAGTGAGTGGTCACTTTAGACCTTCTGAAGAAGTAGAGTCAAACCCAGCTCGGACTGTTTAGCTTTGCTGAGCAGTTTAAATGTAGGAGGTAAATGTTGATTTCCTCTTTTGTTTTTATTTCAGGTGTTCCTACGTTTTAGACGCCAATGGAGAACCACGTAGTTTCCGCCCACGTGACAGAGACGAGATGGTCAAACAGGTAAGGATGATTGATATCACTGTGATGGATTTAAAACCATCTAACCTGAAGACAGTAGTTGTATAAATTATATGATGGAGCTGAACTAGTGAACAATACCTCTAGGTGCCAGAAAGATAAACTGTGGTTTCAAAACTATGGTTCACGGGCATCAAGAGATTCGCGAGCAGGCCTTCGCTCTGAGCTGAGCGAGTGTTTTGGGAGAAGTCGAGCTGCCTGTCCTCAGGGCAGAGGGGGGAAAATGTTCTCAGCCACAATAATAAAACTATAAAAACATTCATAAGATGTGACCAAACATTCTGACGTCATCATGTTCTGTTGAACTCTTTTATTAAAAACTATCAAACTGGATTGAACAATGAGAGGATTCACACTTGCAGGGATTTTTCTTTAACTTAGACTGGTTTTTGTTTAAGTGACAGGAGAATTGTATCTCATTTAACTCGTAACTAAACAAGAAAAATCATCTAATTTTGTTTTACTACTTGCTATTAAGACTTCAGCGTCCTCTTATCTACGTATTATCACTTATTCATGATTGGGCCATCGAGAAATCAGGTCCCAGGAGAAAACCCCAGACATCTCTCCTCCCAGTGACACTCTCCAGCTCCTCCTGGACCCCGAGGCCATTCCCAGTTCAGAGGGGATATTCAGTATAATCCCTTCACCAAGTTCTGGGTTTTCTCTGGGGTCTCCTCTCAGTGGAACGTACCCCGGAGGCATCCAGATCAGATGCCCAACCACCTCAGCAGCAGCTCTACACTGATCTCCTCCTACACGATGGAGATTACCACATTATCGTTAAAGCTGGGCCGGTCCACCAAATGGAGAAAGCTCATTTCAGCCACTTGTATCTGAGACCTTGTTCTTTTAGTTACATCCACACCTCATGACCACAAGTGAAGGCCAGGTGGAGACCCACTTCATGCTGCTGTCATATGAGAACAAGACCTCCAGGTACCTGAACGCCTCAGCTGGAGGCAAAGATCCACTCTGGATCGTATCAGCGATTAATAAATTATAATAAGTGAGTAATATCATAATACACTCAGAATAATAAACTTCAAATTAATCCACAGAATCATTAGAAGCAAAAGCGAATAACAAATTTAACAATTTCACTAGAGAAGATGTTTGTAATTGTACAGTAATAAGTTTATATATTAACATGTTAATGATAATTGTTTTTTGACTGCAACAATTTGATGAGAAAACTGACAACATGTTGATGGATGTTTTAATAATCTTATAATGAGGTCAAATTTATGAACTTAGTAATATTTTCTTATTTAACAAAGCAAATACAAGACCAGGAAAGTTTATGTTTTTATGTATTAGCTGCTAATCAGACCTTTAAACTGATAAAATCCATGTTTTGTTTCTTTTCAGCATAATATATATTTTAAAAAATGTATTATACACTAAAATCTATTTACAAATGTTCTTAGACCTGTAAAAGACATATGCTTGACTCAAAGTTATTACATTTTTAATCCTGATTTGACATTAAAGTTTAATATCAGATGTGATTTAATCAGCTGCATGGTTTCATAGAATCAGTAACGTCAGATTTTTCTGTCGCCATCAAACAAAATAGTTTTTAACCCTGAAGTTCATCTCTATGATCAGTTTGAGCTTTTTCATCTAATAATGAAGGTGGGCTAAATTTAATAAGTAATTATTTAAACATTATTTTATACTTTGATTAGTGAGTTATTACCACATTTATAATTTCCCATTAACAGTTTTACAATCAGAATATTGCACTTTCACAGACGTTTGACGTTTCCTATGTAACTATTTTACACCAACAAGTTTTTCCTGATAGTTTTTAATTTTTACCCAGTTTTAAAAATGTGTTTATATTTGTTGGCTTGTGCTTTTTACCATCCTGTGGCATAAATTTCAGTCCAAGTCCGTTAGTGATAAACTGTCAGGTGTTTTCTGTTAGCTGCACAATATTACTTAATTATTATATTTTTATGAATTTGTTTACTCTTCGTCGTTGTCTTTTTATAATCTTCTTGATTTGGGTAAAAATAAACAGTTAAACAACTAAAAAACATATATATATATATATATGTAGTTTATAAATGCTATTTAAAAAAGATTACAGAGTGCAAAATGGTTTAAAATTTCTATTTTACATAAAAGCACAAGTTTTCAATTTGCAAAAATGTTGTCAATTTGTGCTGTTCTCTTTTTGAACAAATTTGTATTTTTTTGTTATTTAAAGATAGAAATCCTGCCTAAAACTGGAAAATAAAACATGTTTGTATGTTGTTGCTGTTACAGCATTTCAGTCATCCTTTTGCTTCAATTTGAACATTTTAGACTTCCTCTCTTGTGTAAATATTGTTCTTTTATGTGCAGTAATTCTGTCACGAGCTGTGACATTTTATGTATCAAAATAAATAAAATGAAAGATAAAAAGCTGTCAGTCATTTGAAAATGATCACAAAGTTGTTACGTATCAAAACTGTGAGGATAACCAGAACTTTCACATATTTCTGCTTAAATTATGAAGTTGTTTTGTGAAAACTCCTTTGCTGACTCAGTGAGATTCTCTCAAATATCCACCACCACATTAACGCATGAAGAATCCACATTTACACTAAATCACACTAAACGTCAGAAGCATTTCTGAACAAAACACCAGTAGAAATGTGGCGTCAGCTGTGGCCGACTTCCATCACTTCCAATCCTGCTAAATATAAAAGGCCTTTGCTGCATCAGCTATGTCGACATGCTAGTGTTAGGCAGGAAATCACACGTATTTGTACGTTTTATCAGCGTGTGCAGTCTTTGTAATTGACTGGCAGATCTAAATTTGGCTCATGATGAACACAGCTTGTGCCGTGAGAAAAATAACTGCTCCTTCCACAACTTGATTCCAGCTCAGTAGTTCAGTTTGCGTCGTGGCAGCTTTATGTCACGTCTGTTTTGTATCACGTTGTGTTGTCTGCAGCAAGCCGGGGGTCTTTCCCTGCAGCTGCGTCACACAGTATCCATCAAAACTGTACCTCAAACCATATTTAAGCCTTAGAAATAAGAATCTAACTGTCTTTTCTTATACAGCATGCCAAGTAGTGCACAGTTTGATGGATGGAGATGTTTTGGAGCTTTTCCCCGTCTTATATTTTATTAATAATCGATTACTAGGTGATTGAGCCGATGGCATGTGAGGGGTTGAGGACCATCTGCATCGCTTATCGTGACCTAGTGCCAAATCCAGAGCCGGAATGGGACAACGAGGCAGAAATAGTGACAGAGCTGACCTGCATCACTGTGGTTGGAATAGAAGACCCTGTGCGGCCCGAGGTATGCAACTGTAGAGCAGTTGGAGTTTGTGCAATCCATTATACATCATTTAACATGCGTTTTAATTTAATTTGACGTTCTGTTTCTGTGTGGACAAATTCCTTTGACCTTTCCAAGGTGCCCGAGGCCATCCGGAAGTGTCAGCGTGCAGGCATCACAGTGCGAATGGTAACTGGTGACAACATAAACACAGCCAGGGCCATTGCTGCCAAGTGCGGCATCATTCACCCCGGAGATGACTTTATCTGTCTGGAAGGCAAAGAGTTTAACCGACGAATCAGGAACGAGAAAGGGGAGGTAAGATGGGTCTCACAGGGTCAAATGTGGGAGTGAAAATGAACTGTGAAGTGCCAGAGTGAAACATCGGGCGTAATTGACTAACAGAAGTGCACAAAAATGTTCATGATTTTAGGAGAGTAACATTAAAACAAGAAAATTAAAGGAATTAAGTCAAAGTCTTCAGACCAGACCAGTCATATTTTTGCAGCCACTTGAGATTGTCTCAGTTTGTGTCATCAGATGACAGTAAAACACACAATTATATATTAATGAAGTGAGTAAACTAAGATATTTGACATCACCTGGATAAACCAAGATAAAGCTGTTGGTAATTGACAGTAAAAGACTCAGAAAGATTAAAAAAAAAACATTCATTTTAATTTTTCTGAATTCTATGTTTTGTCATAACCACATTTTTTTTTTCCATCGGAAAATGTCATTGGTGAAATAAAATAAATTTGACAAATCAATAGGAATATATTTAATAAAAACCAGTAAATCAATAAATGCCACAACTAATGTCTTATGTTTTCATTTTTTTCATTTTTGGGGAGTGGAATTACAAGATTATGGAACATGAAGCAAAGCAATAAAACGACACGGATGATGAACTAAACCAGATTTCTGCAGGTGCTGACTGACATCACTCATTCCACCTCAGATTAAAGGCTTCGTGTTCTTAAAGGAAGGTGTTTCACCCGCCACCTTCTATGCAAGCTGTTTCAAACCATGAGAAAGGATGAAGTTGGAGCTGTTTTGATCAAACCCTCAAAATGATGTAACTCACAATTTCATGTGTGGCCTTGCAAGATGTGTTAGCTTTAGGATTATGTGTTGCAGATGACTCTCAGGTTGATTAGCTATGGCAGCCATCTTGAATCTAAAATTAATCAGTTGTAAATGTGCATTCATTGGTTCCTTTCTCAGTGTTTCATCTCATCTGATCATTTTTTCATCAGATATTTTGCTAACACAAAAACACATGCACACAGACACGGGCAAAAACAGTGATAGTGAGTCCAAAAGTCAGCAGCACTAACTGGACAGACTACCAGAGCTAAATTGATTGTTGCACTGTCAGTGTTGGAAGAAATGTTCAATTTGTATCAACTTTTGTCAAAAATAATTAAAAAAATGTAAAACTCCTTAAGCTCCAGTTTTATTAGGCACCTGCCCTGGTATATGCCCCTGGTATATGCTCTGCCACTAATGGAGCAGCATTTAAACTTTACTTTTCACCGTATTTTTTTTCTTCTTCATATGAATATATCATTTGAGGTTACTTGCTTTTTAGAGCATAACTATATAAATTAGAGCTCGGACAATATGGAAATTTTGGCTATCGCAGATACTGATATTAGAAGGTTAAGGCGAACGCTGATAACCAGTAGAAAAGCTTGACTTTTTTTTGCTTTTTTCCACCCTCAAGAATGTAAGAAAACAGCGAGGGGAGCGGGGATTGTTTATTTAGCGCAGCAGTTAGCAACCATGAAGCTAAGCTAATCAGATCCACACTTTAATTAGTCCCACAGTAAGTTTATCAGTGGTGCACTGATCTTCCTAACGTGCAGTCACATTTTCTGTCCTCCACTACACTATTCACCTTAAAGTTATCTAGTGGCTCACAAAAATATAAATTAAACAAACACCTTCCCTGTGTTGTTTCAACAGTCACATATGGTGAAGGTCTAATTAGTACTGACCACAGCAGAGTTTTATTTTCTTTGCAGAGAAGAAAGATACGAGACAAACAATGCATTTCATTGAGGACAACAAAGATAACGTTACTAACTCTGATACATATATTTATTGTAATGGATAGAGTTTTACAAAAATACCTTGAGAATACTTGGAACGTCTTGCAAAAAGATCTGAAGCTCTCGACCTTGACCTCTCTAAGTGGCTTCATTCAACTTCTAGTTCATGACAACAACCAACGCAGACATGTTCCTGTTGTTAGTATTTTACATCGCTTTACAATGTAGCTGTTTTTGTTTTGTTTTATTGATATAATTTTCTTTCATTTATTTTTTTCCCAATTTATATGCTTTCTTTTATATTGTCTACTGTTGATGTCACTCTTTGTTAATATCAGGTCTCGTAAATGAGGCCTCGAGGCTCAGTGAGACTAACAAGGCAATAGCCTATGCTAAACGTTAGCTTGCTAACTTGAGAGGCTTGTAGCTAATAACCAGCGGGTTGGAGGATTGAAGAGGATTTATTATTGTTGACTTGTTTTACTGATCAGTTAAAATAAACTTACCATTCTCTCCCTGTTCAGCTAAATATGCCACACACTATTGCTCCCTGCTTCGTCTGTGCTGAAAGTGAAACTTAAAGTGGCCATGACTTGAAAATAGTCTCCATGCGCCCTCTGCTGGATATATTGTACAATTATGGCTGTTTCCCAGGATTTTAGTGAAAATTAGAAGTGCTTATATTGGTGCATAATGGGACGATTACCACCGATACTGACACGTCCCCAAGCGTCTATATCAGTCGGGCTCTAATATAAATTTTGTCCTGAAGTGGTTGTAGCATCTGCATTAAAAAATAGGCAACATTTGTACACGCAGTGCTTTTATTCAGCTGTATAATTTGAATTTGAATGCTTAATAGGATAGATAGCTGATTAGTGACATGCCTTTGCTTTTCCAAAGAGTGAGAATATAAATTTACTTTGTAAAATGCACTGTGTAAATTGTAATCATGCATCCACTCTGTGTGGTTGAATGGATGTCAACGAGCGTTTTATAAGTCATTTGTACTGTTGCTCTTCGATCCATTTTCTTCCATCATGTCATTGAAAGGAGCTCAGGGTTAGCAGTGACATCTAGTGAATCCATGCAGAGGAGATTCTTGTTGTGCCACTCTTCATCGCACATCTTTCCTCTTCTTTCTTTCCATCACACAGATTGAGCAGGAACGTATCGATAAAATCTGGCCCAAACTGCGCGTGCTGGCTCGATCCTCGCCGACCGACAAGCACACACTGGTTAAAGGTGAGGATTATCATTAATAACTGCAACACAAACGCCTGAATTTACACACTTTGAGCCTGTTTTTATCTTTGTGTGTGTGTCCAGGCATCATTGACAGCAGCATCGTAGAGCAGAGGCAGGTTGTCGCAGTAACAGGAGACGGGACTAATGACGGACCAGCTTTGAAGAAGGCTGATGTGGGCTTCGCCATGGTAACCTGATATATTATTCACCTTTAATGTTTATGTGGTTTTAAAGCCCTCCTCAGGTTGCTTTTGTGTTGCGTTTTTTAAAAATGCTTAAAATATCAAAGATGGGATTCTACGAGTTGTGGCTCTGGAGCTGCATGTGACTTTTTGTAACTTTGATCAAAACGTAATATAGAAATTTAACAATTTATATATTTGTAGTGGCAAAATGAGAACGTGGTATTAGATTATTGTCGGTTTGATTTTGTTCTGTATTTGCATAATATTTCCACAACAGAATAAAAATATTGATACAAGGATCTGAGTCTTTAAGCTAAAAGAATGGATTCTTCATTTCCAAGTCAAATATTTGTTTATTCTTTTTTTTGTAACAAATAGAAAGCTTCAAATAGGTTTTTTGTTTCTAGACTAATAAAGGTTGCAGACTCTTGATCGAAGATGTGCTCAGACACATTTTTATAACAGCTTTAATTTGAAAAATGCTGGGATGCTGAATAAAATGTAAAGAAAAACAGGATACAAGGATTAGAAAATCTCATGAACTCATTTTATTCACAATAAAACAAAGTAAACAAATCAAACAAGAAATTGAAAAAAATTGTACCATGTTGGGGGCGGAGGTGTAATTTTGAATTTTATTGCAGCAACGCGTCTCAAAATTGTTGGGCCATGGGCAACAAAACGTCGTAAAAAATAAGTGGTACTCATAAGAAACAGATGCATTTTACAGCTAAGTTAATTTACGACATCATGGATTAAAGCTCTCCGTCGCTGCAGTGGATTTATGTCTTTTTGAACGTGGCCAGGATGGATTTCCATCATCTTTAAAAATGAGGAATGAAAAACAAACATGCCATTTCTTGTTAAATCAAGTTCAAGTTGTGTTTATTTGTCATATGCAAGGTTAACACAGGGTGAACATTACAATGAAATGCTTAGGATGAGAAGAACCGATTTGAAGAACCGAATCCTTCTAATCTAATGACGATGCAGGAATTAAACTGACGCAGCTTTCAACCAATGAACAGAACCAGAGCCACAGTTTGACCCAATCAGAGCAGAGGAGGGCGGGGCCTGCTGTCTGCTTCATGTGAGCACCAGAGAAAACTGCCGGTGAAAGCTCACCTGCAGCAAGCCAAGGAGGACACCCTGCTACCCTAACATAACCGTCCACCCCTTCATAAAGATGATGACTTGGAATAAATTATTAAACGTCTACATATTAAACATTTTGTTCACACGTGACCAGTTCCATGCAGCCGGGGGAGATACCAGAACTGATACACCATCATCACCCCGTCCCGCACCGCTCCCCGACCTCCTCGGGACTTTTGACTCTAAAGTCTAACTTATTATTAAATGTTGATGTGTTGGGAGCGTCGTCATCGTACACACACGTGCACCCTGTGCGTGACTGAGCTCCAGGTCAGAGAGAGAGTCGTGCATCGCCGCGGGAGCGCACAGCCTGTTGTTGCTCTCACAGTGACAGAGGCTGTTTCTGCATATTCAGGCTAAAAGACAAATATTTATGCCCCAGCGTCATAATCTGTGTGTGTAGTAGTTTCCTGTAGTTCTTGTTTGTGTCTTCCTGCGTCATTTCTCATTTCTCCCTCTGTCGGCCTCTTCACCTGTTCCCAATCATAACCACCTCAGGTGTTCGTCGTGTCTCGTTAGTGTCCCTTTAATTGCCTTGTCATTTTGTGTATGGATCGTGCTTCCTCTGCCAGTCATGCTCTGGACCCCCATGTCCCCCCCAGTTCGCTATTTTTGTGTTTGCTGCCACATCAGCTTTTTGGCTGTGGTTATTTAAATAAATAACATTTCTATTTTTTTTGTTGGGTACCCTCGAGTTCCTCGTGTCTGTGCCTAAGTTCAAACTCCACAGAACATCAGGGTTTCCCATTTCCCGAACCAACACCCACCCTGGGGTCAACAACCGGTTTCTTCAGGTCCTCCAAAAGCTGCAACAGCTGGTCTCCTCCGGTGCTGGACGTTTACAGACTGTTGTTAAAAGAAGAGGGAAAGCCTCGTGAAGAGAAACATGGACCTGGAGCAACTTTTTAGAGACGTTTTGCTGTCATGAACTTCAAAACGATCTTTATTTAAAACATTTTATTTTATTTTTTAGTTTAAACATTTGTTGTTGTGTTCATTGTTGATCAAATACGGCTGTATGATTTACAGATCATTGCATTCTGGGTTTCTGGTGTTTACACAGCGTCCCAACTTTTGCAGAGTGAAAATGTCAACTTTATCAATAAATAAAAGTGTTTTGGATAGTTTAAACTTTGTTCTTACTCACAGCAAGCGGTAGCCCTCAGAGGCAGAACAAGGCGATATTGAGCCAGTCGCCCTCCCAAGTGATTTGGATGCTTGAACGCTCACATGAATCATGTCATGAGTCGTCTCTCACTCTGTCTCAATCTCTGCCAGGGTATTGCAGGGACAGACGTGGCTAAAGAGGCGTCCGACATCATCCTGACTGATGACAACTTCAGCAGCATTGTCAAGGCGGTGATGTGGGGACGAAATGTTTACGATAGCATCTCCAAGTTCCTGCAGTTCCAGCTCACGGTCAACGTAGTGGCTGTCATCGTGGCCTTCACCGGGGCCTGCATCACTCAGGTGGACACATGCACATGCACGCTGACACATGTGCACTCCTGTGCACGCACACATGAGTGTACTGCAGACACGCAAATGTCACTTCTGAAAGCATCACTCGCTTCACATCGGCTAAGACAAGGAACTGCTAAATTGCTTTTACTGCATTTTTAGAACAAGCTTATGTAAGCAGCAGTGCCATTTCAAGAGGTCCACATGTTTTCAGTAGAAATATGTGTTGATGAACTAAAGTATTTTTTTGCACAACGTTGTAGTCGAATGAGAGTGTTTGCATAGTGGAAAGAGATGCAGGTGAAATCTGAACATATTTACACACTCACAGGTAGGCCTGTCGCAATAAACAATAAATCAATTAATCGCATGATAAATGAAAATTATCGACCTCATTCCATTTATCGGCTTTATCGTTTCTTCGTGTCGCTCTTTCTACTGAAGACACTGGATGACAAAAGCTCAACTCCGGTGTTCTTCACTGACCTCTCCCTTTCTTGTTAAAATCCATTTTAATCCTCCAAAATCACATTTTTGGATCGTTAAAAGCAGCTAAGCTACGAGCTAAACTAACAGGCCGACCTCGAGAAAAAACCTCCATCTTGTTGAAGCTCCAAAATTCACAGTGGAAACCCATGCCTTAGTCTAAAAAGTTTTTCTCTGCAAAAAGAAGCTGAGAACTTGTTTACTGATTTTTTTATTAAAAGTTTTGTGTGAAAAATCCTATGCTAAAGAGCTCAAACCACACAGAGAGTCCGCCATTTTGAGAACCAAAGAGAGACAGCCCATGTTACCTCAAGGGGCCTCCCTCCCATTTTTTTTAAAGACACGCTGTTCACTCCCTCACTGTCCATCTTTCGGTTCAAATTGTCTTATCTAGTCTTATTACTACACACAAAACAAATTAAACATTTCTTCTTAAATTTGACAATAATTACTAATTATTATCAAATTTCAAGCAATATTATCGTTTATCTCAATAATTTCGGAGACAATTAATCGCCTAGCAAAATTTGTTATCGTGACAGGCCTAGCTATGGCAGGCATTTGGATGAAGTAAGCAATACTTTGAAAAGTACAGTACTGTGGCAAGCCTTAGACCCTCCCTACTAACAGAAGTGGTTTATTTTTTTGGTCTTTGCTTCTGGGGCAGTTATTGTCTGTTAAAAACAAAAGTCACATTTGGCCTATGTTTTTTGTTGAACAGAACCTGTACTAAATTATGATCCATATTGAACAGTAACTTTGGTGTACTGATACACCCCTAGTGGACCACCGTGACAGCTGTCTTGTTTAAGATAAAACATTCTGGAAGAGTACGATGCATAAACACGTCATTTAGTGCTTTACACAGTGTATTGTGTCATCACACACAAATACATGGAAACTTGTGTTCCAAGTCTGGATAACTGGGCTTTGCATGCACGACATGCATAAGTTTGTTGTTATCAAATTTTCTGTATGTGTGAGTGTGTGTTTTAATGATTTAGAGTAATAGCAAAGTACAGTATGTGACACTCCAACAATGTTCAGTCACGTCATCTGGATGATTTCTTTTTTTTTGCTGAGACGTTCCGTCCTTCATCCAAAGGACTTCTTCTGGACCTGTTGGATTATTACTTGGATTACTGAGCATGAACTTTGGTGCACGTGTGACACTGTTTATTCAGTTTGTCCAATACAGCTTTCTTTGAACTCATTAGGTCAATTATAGCATCATTAGACATATATAAAGATGAATAATTATTGTTTCTGTTTTTATTTTTTAAGGGGATAAGTTATTTATGCAAGACTTTTGAGTACGCGCCTGCACCACATAGTACACTACACACACAAACACACACAAATATAGCAAGTCCTGTATCCCTTTCAGTAACAAAAAGCGAATGTCTCTGTGTGTGGTGATCCATGTCATTAGCATCACTAATCTGTTGCTAATGAACCAGTAAACCATTCTGTTTTTTAAATCCCTCTCACACACACACACACAGTCACAAACGCATGAAAACACGCACAGATGTGCAATTGAAGAAAAGGTTGTCATAATATATGCACAAGCAAGGCCCTTTGTTTACTTGTGTATGGCTGCGGGGGGAGAGCAGAGATCATTTTAATTACAAAGGAAAAACAGTTTTAATATCTTCATTACAGAGATTTCGACATGAATGGATTATGCAACAGAGATGCTTCGACACGTGCGGTTGATGGTTGCATGAAAAAGACACAGCACTTTCAACTCTCCAACCACAGACTCTGGAATAGGCAACACGATGCAACTGTTTATCGAGCGAAATCACACAAACAGTTTCCACGCGTTGTCCCATTGCTCTCTGCGGCACGGTGGCAGTCGCTCACAGAGCCACCGGTAATTAAAAGATCAGCCGAAAGTTGCGTCGCCGATATCGCGTGAGATGAAAGGTGACGGGGATTTGGGAGATTTGGAATTGCACTCGATGACATCGGTGTTTGCTTTTACGCTGCACTGCGATTAGGAGCGTTGCGTAATCGGCTTAGCGGTAAGCGAGGAGCGGGTGGGTTGGGCTGGCGTTGGGAGAGTGAGGCAGGCTTGTGAGGTGGAGGTAGTGATATGCAAAATGATATTTATGATAAATTTATGCCATTAAATGATGGCAGCTGTAATTTTTGTCATAGCTAGAGCTGAAACTTTAAATTGTTTATTAAAAATAAGTATTCATGATGGTTATTAAGTTAGAAAAAAAATTCAAAAAGTTTTGAATTGTATAAAAACGGTTTGACGAGAATCCTTGGAACGGTGAATATGCTCCTTTCGTGTGTTTGTGAAATTAAAGTAGGCTATGCACAGGTGCCACAATTTGTCAGTGCTTTGCGAGCGCGCATGGATGAGGCTGCCTGAGCTGGCTGCTAGGCTGGCTGATGGATCAGAGGAGGATTGAGTGGACAGAAGCTCATGATTGATGCTCAGACAGGATATGAGGCGCCGCCTGCCACCCCGTACCTGGCCACAGCAGCCCGGGACAACCTTCAGAATGAGAAAGAGGAGCTTGAAGATAGCGACTGGAGGCAGTTTGGGGGGGAGAGGGGTGGGGTATGTATGTGTGGAAAAGTTGGCAGAGAATATAAAAAGTGCAGAAGGGAGTAGGTTGAGTGGGGAAATCCTAAAAAAGGGTAAGCAGTAGAGAGAACTGATGGACCTGCGAGGGATATTATTCAGTAGAAATGAGAATAATAACGTCCACATCAGAATATTCCAGGAAGGAAGATTGGGACCTTAGTGGTCCATTGTGGGTTGAAGTAAAGGAATATTATTACCTTCTTTTTGATTTCTAATGTATCAGTAAAAAGTAAAATGATTCCTGAAATAAGAATTATGCTTTATCATGTGTTTACCATTTATTGTTGCTTCCCTCTTTTTTCCCCTTCTTCCTGCCCTCCATCAGAGACGGGCCAGGTCCCTTAGAGGCAGTCAATCTTACCCTGAAATGTAAAACAGACAAGGGGAACAGATTACCTATTTGCCATTAATGTTTATTCTCTTTGAAGTAGGCAGCGATATCAGGCAGTGTGTGTGTGTGCTGTGCCTGCACGTGTGAGGTTTATTGTGTGTGCATATGCATGCATGTATGTGTAGGATTCAGTGAATACATGTTCATGGGGGTGTTGCTTGTGAACTAGTCCATTGGGGGAGTGGGGGGTAGCAGTGTGGAGCATGGCAGCTGTATCGTACAGTGATCTGATGCAGTCCAACAAAGACGGCACAGTTTGTCATCACAGCCGGATCACAGACACGTCTTTAGGTGAGCGTGGTGGAGTGCTGTAACGCTCGGCTTTTATTGGCGGTCGCAGCAGGGCTTACACGTGTGTGGCTCAGTCACTCATTCTGTCAGTCTCTCATTGAGCACAATTACAGAGCATTGTTAGAGGGTGAGGAGGCCTGGCTGGTGTTACGAATCTACCACTTGACTAGCTAAAGGATAGCTGAGCACATCATTCCTAGATAGGCATTCATGCGTGGACGCATGCGCTCATAGGATAGTATTTACTTCAGGGCACACACAAACATAGTCATTAATATTTCAGGGCTGTGTTGAGTTAGCAGGGCAGAGTGCTAATGTAAGGACCTGCTAACGCTAGAGTAACTTCATAGCTGGTTTGCTGTCTTCAGATGAATCAGAGGGAAACCTTTAATTATCTCTCTTTAACCTTAAGGAAATAGCTCCCTTCACCCCCCCCCCCCCCCCCCCCC
>JAVCKU010000173.1:10573809-10585813 GCA_032273985.1 Hypsolebias coamazonicus
TCCCCGTAGCTCAAACGGGGGCCGATCAGCGAGCGTTTGAATATTCGATTTTTGACCTATTGCTAGCGCCCGCTGCTGGGGCGGGCGATAGAAACAGGGGCGGCGGCCGTAAACGCGAAATGCCGTAAACCGATGACGCCGTAAACCGAGGGTTACCTGTACTGTTCTGTGATGATCGATTCATGTTAAACAGAAACTATGGCCACCAACGATGTTGGAGACGTCAAGGGGAGCACTACGCATCAGCCACTGTTGTCACCAGACGAGCCTTTGGTGGTGGTGATGTCGCAATGTGGGCAGGTGGGTCAACTCAATACAGAACTGCCCTACACTTTGTGAATGGTACAGTGACGAGCCCAAATCACCTGAATAACATCGTCAATCCAGTCATTGTGCCTCTGCATGAACAACACAGGGCTCACTTCATCTTCATGGACCACAATGCTCCAGCTCATCGAGGTCATATCATTAGGGAATGGCTGCTGGAGACTGGGGTACCTCAAATGAAGTGACCTGCACTTTCTCCAGACCTGAATCCCATAGAAAGCCAATGGGATCAACTGAGTCGCTCGTAACCTTGTACCCCAGACCCTCAATGACCTGAGGGCCACCCTTCAAGAAGAGTGGGATGCCTCAGCAGACAATGAGTCGACTCGTGGACAGCATGAAGTCTTTAAGCTGTAATTGATGCTCAAGGACACAGGACAAGTTACTGAAACACTGACGTTTTTATTGGGGTATACCCACCACTGTTGGACTTTGTTTCAGTAACTTGTTGAAGAGGAAATCACCACTGCATGCTTCTACTTAAATGCTCTACCTTCATGATACATCACTGTGTGAACCATCTACGTTTTCCATAAATTTCACCAGAAAGCCAGATATCCCTGACTTTTTGTTAATAGTGTTTGGGTACAGTCAGACACAACATGGACGTAGTTGGACCAGAGGAGCCTCTGAAGAAAAACTCACCTGTGATTTTGGCTTTGAAAGGGCTTCCAACGATGTGGTACGGCCCGCCATATTTGATGGCAATGAGATAGTTCCCAGGGGCCATGGGGGTGTATGTGACTCTGTAACCCTCGGAACACTCCACACAGTCCATCTTCACCTTGGAGGGCCCGTCGATCGTCACGGCCAAAGCCCCGGGGCCCGCAGTGCTCGTGTTCACCACAAATTCGCACGAAGTTCCTGCGGGTGATCCAAACAGAACGAAGACAACTGAACAGGGAAGAAATTCACCTCCACGCCTTTTCTTTTAGAACTCCTACAAATTTTTCATCATCTCACAACTTTGGACTCATTTCACCAGGAGTGACCCAGAACATGTGACATCTGGCCTGAAGCATCAGGCTGCCTTTCATTTCAGTTTCTATGTTCAAAAACTAACCTCATAGCTCCAACTTGAAAAAATAAGTATGAAGTCAAATACAACAATTTTGAGTCAGGTCATCTGGACAGTTTTTTTGTTTTTTTTTAATGTGCTGAAATGTTTCACCTTCCATCCAGAGGGCTTCATCAGTCAAGGAAACAAGACAAAACTGATTCTTCCCCCAACAGCTTACTCCAAGGTGGAGTGCTAAGATGGTCTCTTTGGCCTGCCTCCTCCTCCGGTGCCAGCCCTCTCCCTCGTCGACTGTCAAGTCAAACTGGTTCAAAACCAACAAAGTCCATGCTCAATAATCCAGGTATACAATCCAACAATTTTCAGTCAGGAAAATTGTTGGATTGTATACCTGGATTACTGAGCATGGACTTTGTTGTTATGTATTCAAATCCTAAAAAGTACCATCAAATTTACTAGAATTTTATATCAATAAACTAATTTAATATATTTTGATAACCGTATCCCTCGGGACAGTTTACTGTTCTTCAGAGTGGGGAAAATAAAATTATTAGCAGTTTTCACAGGAACCATCATCTGCAATGTCAAAAATCTAAACTTTAATTAATTAAACTTAATTTTAAACAAATCTTACGTGATCTGTTCGTGCTCAGAACACATCAGGGATTACTCTCAGCTACTACCACATCATATATTAGCCCAAAATGAGCCTGTAAAATTGACTGCGTTGGAGCTATTTTTGTGTTTTATAAGGTCAGTTGGCTCTGGTGGCCATCTTGGGGAAAAAAAAAAAAAACTTGAATCTAACAAGATTGAGTCAGATCCTCTGGACGGATTCTTTGTCAAAACGTTTCTTCTTTTATCCAAAAGACTTCTTCAGTCTGAAGAAACAGAACCCGACCTTGTTAGATTTATCTACCTGGATTATTGAGCAGCACCAGGACACTTTGAGCAATATGCACGTTGCATCCCACGCTCGCACATAAAACTGCACAAATCACCGAACACGACAGTCATTCATTCGTTTATCGTTTATACTTTTAAGACTTTAATAAAATGAAGTCTTTAGTTTTGTTTAAATTATCTAGGCACTTCATAATTTAAATCCATTGCTTGTAAAGAGTTTAGCATTTTACAGTTTTTAAATACCTTCTTTTTTTTTTTTTAAATCTATTCCAGAGGTGTCCAGTCCTGGTCCCTGAGGGCCACGTGATGCTTTGCAAGTTTCTCTGCTTCGACTCACCTGATCTGAATTTACGAGTGATTCTGCAGAACAGGAAGACCTGCTCAAAGTGCAGGGAAACGGCTGAAACGTGCATGATGGTGGCCCTCGAGGACCAGGACTGGACACCACTAAGTTGAATGGAAAAGGTATTTAATGACTGACAGGTACAGGACAAACTTGAAACTTTGACTTTAAAAGCTACTCAATTGTAGATCCTATGAATAGTTTGCAAACAGAACTCGAAATGTGCACCAGCGATGTGAAGAAACTCTCGTTTATTGTGTGAAGGTGACGTTTTGGTACCTGTGGTTCCTCCCTCCAGCCCCGGCCCGTAGGCGGACACCATCCCTGGGTCTCCAGCCTGTCCCGTCTCCCCAACACGGATTTTAAACGGACTTCCTGGGATGTGACTTCCGTTGAACTTCACATCGATCAGGTAGAGGCCGTTCTCTCTGGGGATGAACCGGACCGCGTACTTATCTAGAACAGACGTCAGGTAAGCTCAGGCACGTCCAACCTCCCACAGATTTGCTCTTCGCTGAGTGCGAGCATTTCTCCTGGGTTACCTTGGTCGATCTCGGTGACGCAGCACTCCTCCAGTGCTCCGGACGGACTGTGGACCTTTGCATCAATCACACCTTTGGCGCCGTTCAGGCTGACGGCAAACGATGCCGGCTGGTTTATCTTTAAACCAGACTCCTGCTCGACAACACAAACACTCGACACTGAGTCACCAGCAGAATAGTATTTAACGCTCCCCCCTCTAAACTCAATGTCTGAACACCGACAGGTTCGTATTTTGAAAACTGAAAGCGTTTGACTCACCTGGAGGATGCTAACAAGCTAAAGAGGAGGGCTGTGCAGTGAGAACTACAGGTGCATCTCAAACTGAATATCGTGGAAAGATTCAATGTTTTTGTCAATCACCTCAGAGAGTGAAACTAATTACATAGATTAATTACAGAATGAAATATTTCAACCATTTATTTCTTGTAATTTTGATGATTAGGTCTTATAAATACTAATGAAAAAAAAAAAACTAAATTCAGTGTCTCAGAAAATGAGGATATTGTGATAAAGTGGCACCGGCCCACACCACCAAAGGTACCAAAAGCTGGCTGTGGAATATTCTCATTTTCTGAAACACTAAATTTAGTTTTTTCCTTATTTATAAGCTACAATAATCAAAATTACAAGAAATAAAGGCTTGAAATATTTCACTCTGTGTAATGAATACGAGTTTCACTTTCTGAGGAGACTTACAAAAAGATTTACTTTATATCACGCTATTCTAATTTTCTGAGATGCATCTGTATGTATGAATTCAAGAAAAAGTGGTTATTTAAGCAGCTTATTTGGGATTTTATTTACCTTTGACATACGTAAGAGGGCATACATTACAGCAGACACAAAAGACAAAAGTTTCTTCATCATTTTCGTCAGGAATTAGTCGCGTTTGTGTGATTGTTAGAAAGAAACAGCCCATTTCCAACCTCTTTAACCCTTTAGCTCCCCGTCACATCTCCAGGGCTTGAAGACTGTTGGGAGCCTTTAGAATGAGGCACGAGAAACACACACAGTCCTCGAGTTTCCCAGAAGCCTTTGCACAGACCAGCAACACAGCAGCAGCTGCTTTTATAGCGTTACCTACGACCTCTACCTAACCTGAGTTAAATCTGACAGCTCGGCCTGCTTCCTGTACGTGTTGTTAAGTCTCTCGATTCTGAGCTGCTGCTGCATTGCAAGCGGTGTGCTGCGGCTTGGCGTGCACACGGATGTGCGTGCGTCTCAGAGCCTCACCTGAAGACTGGCAACAGAGAGGCGGTGAGCATCGTCCGACAGCGAGGCCACGGGGACGATGAAGGGGCTGTCAGGGATGTGCTCGTCATTGAAACGAATGGACACCTCATAGTCACCTGGAGAGGAGAGAACACGATCCGTCACCCAAGAGACAGGAAACCTCCTCCACCGGATCTGTTCAGAAGAGTCTGGAGAAACCTCAGCACTGCATGTATTCCTTTAAAACTTCTGTTTCATTGTTATGCAGATGATTGTCAGATTTATCCCAACAGTTGACCCTCTGTTAAAATGTCTTGACATCAAGGCATGGACGCTTCAGACTTTTAAAGCTTCAACCATCAGAAAACTGAAGTCATTGTGTTTAGTCCCAGCTGTCGCTGATCCTGTGAACTTTGACTCTTCGTATCTTAAGCAGTCTGTTACAAATCTCAGGATGGTTTTAGACTCTGACTTTAAGTTTTGCAGATTAATTAAAAAGCTTCAGACAGTTAGCTGAAGTCAGTGCTGACCAGATCTGACCTTGAAAAAAGATAGTCCGTGCCTTCATTACAACCTGTCTGGACTACTGTAACGTGCTTTATGTTGGGGTCAGTCAGGTCCATTTCACGTCTCCAGCTCGTCCCAAAATGTTGCAGCTCAGCTCTTAACAGGAACTCGTAGGTTCGATCATATTTCACCAGTTTTGTCCTCACTTCACTGGCTCCCTGTACATATCAGAATAGATTCTAAAATTGTCCTGTTGACCTTCAAGTGCCTAAATGGCCTTGCACCCTCAGACCAACTGAAACCATCTGTTCCTTCTCGGGCACTGAGATCATCTGACCAGCTGCTTTTGATTGAAGCTTAGAGGAGATCCAGTTTTTTTTTTTGAGGACTGATTAATGATTTTAATGATCTTTATAAATGAAAAACTGTTCTGTAGTTTGTAATATTATTTAACTCTGACCTACGCTCGTTAAAAAGAACAGGAAAAGTTCTCAAAGAGAGTTGATCTGCTCGGTTTCCTCACCAGGCTCCTGCACGATGTACGACACTCCACTGGACCCGTCCTTGCGGTCCTCAAAGGCGATCTCCGCCTTGCTCGGACCCTCCACGGCAATACTGAGCCCGCCGGCTCCAGCCTCCCTGGTCCAGATGCTGAACTCGGCTGCGAGCAGCACAGGGGCCCAAAGCGTCAGTGGCACCGTGTCAAACATTCAGCAGCGCACACAGACATCACACCAACCTGGGACTCCAGCCTCTGCTCGCTCCAGGCCCGGTCCTCCAGCACGAACCTTATGAGAGCCGCCCTCGCCCAGGGGCCCGACGGTGAACTGGAACGGGCTTCCAGGCACGTGCATGCCGTTGTACTTCACACACACCGTGTGCACGCCCGTCTCGGTGGGGACAAAACGGATGCAGTAGGTGTTGTTGTCGCCCTCCATGATCTCAGCTTTGTGGATCTGACCCGACGGGCTCGTCACCTGAGCCGTCATGTCCGATATGCTGATCTCTGAAAGGACAAACGGGCACGAATGAAACCCAGAGAGCTTCCAGTGGTTTTTCTAACAGTTTCCGACTTCCTGTTTCGGTCACCTGGGATCTTGAGGCTGAGGTCACACTGGCTGCCGACGTTGGCGACCGATGCGGCTCTCCTCTTCCTGGTGATGCTCTCCTTCATCCTGCCCTCTCCTGTTACCTTCACGGTGAACGCGCTCCCTGTGTGCACACAAACGTTTCATTCAGCCAGCTGGAAGTGCCTCCTCTGCCCCGTAACCCCCCCCCCCGACTGTTTGACAGCGAGCACCTGGCACATGTTGGTCAGCAAATTTGATGTTGATGATGTAATTTCCTGGTTCTGTAGGGCAGTAGGTGACCTTGCAGGTGCCGTCCTCCTGGTCCTCAGTGTTGATGTCCACTTTGCTGGGTCCCTCGATGGACAGGCTCAGGCCACCATATCCTGCATGAAGTGGGGGGGGGATACGAGATCACTTATTAAATAATCTGAAAGAAGTTCTGATGGTTCACTTGGTGCATTTAGCTATGGCGGCCATCTTGAATCATGATGACTCCAAATTTTTTTAACGGTAGGTGTGCATCCAATTACTTTCTGATGGTTTCAATAAATTCAGTGGATTATGAGATATTTTGCTAACAGACAATGTCCTCGGTTCATCAGATTCTTCAGTTCTATAAATCTTTGCTATAGTCAGTATATCCTGGGGATCTGTCAGCCACAAACATCTTAAATTGTAGCTCAGTATCTCTGAAGCTAACAGAGTTATAGCCATTTCATGTTAGCTGTGGTGGCCATTTTGAATATTTATAAAAAATAACTTTGTGAACTGTTAGCTCTGGAGTGTAGCGTGAGCTTACAGACAGCTGCTGCCACGCCAATACTTAGCTCGTTAGACCCATTCATTTTATTGTTTTCAACAAAAACGCAAGTTGACCCAAATAAATACTTTATAAAGAAACCTACAAAATATTGCTTAAAAAATAATTTCCATTGATTTGTGACCTTGACCTTAGAGCTGGAGTGATGAAAAGATTATGCAACACGCCGTCTGTAGTGATGGTACAAATGTGTATGAATTAAATTATCTTGAGCAGATCAGAAGTTATGGGAGTCTATAGACAGATGGAGTCGCCTTTGATGGGCGTCTAAAAATCACATGGTTTTATTATCATTTAAAGTATTCTTCATGCAACACTACAGGTTTTTGAGGTAATCTGACGAATCATGCAACTCAAAATGCCATGTAAAGTACACGTCACAGCCAAGCTGTTGCTTCTGACGTGTATTTGTAGGTACATTCTTCCACTATGGCCTCGTTAAAGCTGATGGAGGAAGAAGATGATGTTTATAAAGAGAACTAGGAGGCACTGCATGGCAGAACTGCTCCCAGAGCTTTTCTGTGTCAGGCCCTGGATACATTAGATCTTGTAAATATGAATAGCGTCAACACTTGACCAAGTGTGTACCTGCATCTCGAGTGTCGATGATGAACTCCGCGGGCTCAAAGGTCCTGGCCTCGCTCAGGCCCTGCCCGCTCACACGCACGCGGCTGGCGTCGCCGATCTCAGACTGGCTGATCATCACAGTGATGGGGCTGCTGGGAATGTGGCGACCGTTCTTCTTGATGTTCACAAGGTGCTCCCCAATCTCTTTAGGCACAAAGGAGATGCCTGCACAGAAACCAGAACGGGAGGGGAGCGTTGCAGCAGCGCCAACGTTTCCCGTGCGTTCACGCTCGAGTCGGGCGCAGACTCACCGACGTGTCCATTCCGCAGCATCTTCAACAGGCAGGGCTCCTCGCGGCCTGACGGTGTGGTGAGGGAGGCGGTCAGCTGGCTGAGGTCAAACTCTCCGATGTCCAGGGGGATATCGGCAGCTGAGCCCACCTTCAGATGGGACATCCTCATGGAGTCATCACCTGGAGACACAGCAGCAAAGGGCTAGCTATGACACATGGCATAAACACAAACCGTTCACATTTTCTGCCAAGTGGTTTAATGTCCCCTCTGACAACGGTTCAGTCTTTAAAGGAATGTGACCCGTTTAGAGGCAGCAGCTCCAGTTTGTAGGCAGCATTTCTGCATCACATAAAGATTCATTTACAAATTAACTGTAAAGCAAAAACTTAAGGATCTTAGGGTTGAACATAAAAATGAGGGACTAAGTCATCGTCACTGTTGCTTTGAGCTTTGGAACGATAAATGAGTAAATAAATAAAACACCACAAACAACAAGCTAAAAAGGAGAAAGCACAGAACTATACTCAGTTTGATGCTTCTGGTCTTAAAGATTCAAAAAGACCCAAAACTCCAGCTGAGACTCTCTGAATAATAATATCTATGGACCTGAAAACTGCTGCACGCTGGACATGAAATGGTGGTTGTTACCGGTGATCCTGGCAGAGAAGGGGCTGCCTGGGATGTGCTTGTCGTTATATTTCACCAGGATGCTGTAGTCTCCCGGCAGGACGGGAAGGTAGGACACGGTGCAGGTCCCGTCCTGGTTGTCCACACAGCTGATGTCCGCCTTGGACGGACCCTCGATGGCCAGAGAGAGACCACCTACAAGAGCATGGCACAAACAAGGTTGTATTTCTTATTAGTTTCCAGTACTCTTCCTGGATTGTCCCATTATGTTGCTCTTTAACTTGCATTAGTGCCAAACTCCACCCACTGATGGAAACACACTAATTAACAATTTATTTATTCGTTTTTTTTTTTAACCTATGCCTTCGTTTCTGCATTAATCAAATCTGCATTGACGACTGCAGAAAATCTCCAGCACATCCCAAAGATCCTTAATTTGGCTGAACGCTGGACTTTTCTGTGGCCAGTCCACCCAGAGCACTTATTTTGAGACCATTATTTTGAAATCTGCGCATGCTGTTGGAGAGAAAATAAAATTAGAAAAACATATTCAATAAATTTAAGTCAGCTGGTTTAACTTTGGGGCACGACATCGCTGAATCTCAATGTTAACAACTGAAGCAATCCCAAATTGTGATTAAGATTCCCAACTAGGAGCCTGTATCCTGGATTACACTCACAGATTAACAGCTTGAATGCGTCACAGCCATCCCAAAGCATTTAGAGTGAAACTATATATTTTACACAACTACGTGACACATTTTCTGGCAAAAACATAAAGGCTAAATATCAACCCAACTTTGATTCTTTCTTTCGATTCTTTTGATTTGAAAAGCTTTTTCAATGAGACGGATTTCTCAACGGCGAAAGCTCCTTGAACAAGAAACTTCAAGGAGGATCTCCAAGAGTCCAGTTGTCTCTGGTTCGACTCAGTTTTGTCCTGGATCAATGACTCTTCACCAGCGGACCGTGTTGCTTCAGGGAAACTCGGGTTACTTTCTGTATTTGTGCCCACACAGGTTTATGACTTTGACGCACCTTCTCCAGCATCTTTGGTGTTAACTGTGAAGACGGCGGGCTTGTTAACGGTGCCGTGGATGAGGCCAGGACCGTAAGCGCTGACGTTACCGCTGTTCATGTAGTCCACGTAGAACTGAAGGGGACTTCCTGTTGATAAAAACCACAGAAACCTTTAACTTCCTGGTGATGAGTTCTTCTGTCTGCAGACATTTCAGAGCTCAGACGTACCAGGGATGTGAATGCCGTCGTATTTGATATCCATCTCATGCAGTCCAGCCTCTGTAGGAGCGTATTTGACGGTGACGGTCCCGTCCTTGTTGTCAGTGATGTCGGGCTTTGCCACCTTGCCCGATGGCATCCGGACCTCGCCTTTAAAAGACACCAAGGATGCAGTCATTCTCACTCCACAGAAATCAGGGATGTTGAAGCTTTTTGCATTTACCTGTGATTTCTCCCTTCTGGATGGTGAACGGGATGACCAGGTCAAAAGGTCTCAGTCCGGCCACATCCAGACCGTTCATTCCCATCGGTCTATCCGTTGCCTGGGAGACAGAACGCAGGGATAACTTACGTTCTTGTGACGGACGCACTCACAGTAACGGCACATTAGACACTGAACAATTCAAGCAGCAGGGGCGAAGCTCCAACAACAGAAAATGAGACAACCATGAGATGAAATGACATGAAGGGAGAGGAGGATGATGGTCAAGGTGATGGCACCGACACAAACTGTCAGGGAAAGGATGGAGAGGCGTGGTTATCCTTTAAAAAATTGCTTGTGCGTAAGCAATTTCAACATGGAGCAGTAAACAGAGGAGCTGCACTGGGATTCGAGTATCTGGTTTCTTTATTGCAGAAGAAAAGGTCGTACAGCTTCTGCTGAACCGTCCATGTGGAGTAAAGTTAGACACGAAGGGAGAAAAATGAGAGAAAAGCCCCCCCCCTCCCCCCCCACAAATAAAACACCTGTAAGGAGAGACAGACACTGATGAAATGAGGCCACGGGGACGACAACGGGATGAAAGATGACAAGGTTGGACATTAAGCTAAGAGGGATGAGAGAGCTGGAGACTGAGGTTTTCGGTACCCAGGGTTGTTGAGCGTAGTATTGGGGCATTTGTCTCTGCTGCATGAGCTGATCTGATGGTCCCTCCAGAGCCTGAAACGGGGGTCGGTGTGGGGGATTGAGAAGGTGAAAGAACCATGAGGGATTAAAAAAAGGAGAAGTGCAAATTATTTATAAAACAGACAACCATCAGGATTATTGTGAAATCAGAGGGAGGCTGGAAGATCTTTGCTTCATTTCTGCAGTCAGTACATTTGGACAACACAGCAGAATGCACATGTACTTTATGTAAAACTATGCACGGTTTATATGACATTTAAAAAATGGTAAATGGACTGTACCTTTCTATCTAATCAAGACACTCAACGCTCTTTACAGCACAAACTGTGCCTCATTTGCCCATTCATACATCACTCTACTAGACCTGTACAAAGAATAATCAGTGCTTTCATACGCTGATGGGACACAGAGGCAATGAGGGGTTCAGTGTCTTGCCCATGAACACTTCAGCATGTGACTGCTGGTGGACTCAAACCCCCAACTCTCCCAATGGAGGACGACTGGTCTAACCACTCAGCCACAGCCGCCTCAAAAACAAAAACTTATCAGTCTGCAAGAGTCTTAATGTTTGCACTTCGATGGAAATTAAAGTTAAAGACGTATAATTATTTTATTTTAATAGTTCTGGCTGCCAGTAGCTAAACGTGTCCCATATTAAATGTTTTAAAGTTTACTAAAAACGTTTAAAAAAAAACACCGTCTTTATTAATTGAAAGGGTCACACAACTCACCGTGACTTGGAACGGACTGTTAGGAATGTGCTCCCCTCCAAAACGGACGCATATTACGTACTCGCCGGGCTGCGGCGCCGTGTAGAAGATGTCGAACGTTCCGTCCTCATTTTCAACCACGTCCACGTCAAGCTCCACCCCCTCGGGCGTGCACACGCTGCACGTGACCTTGCCTTTTCCAGCGGCTTTGGCATCAACCGTGATGACCGTCTGCTCACCGATCTGGATAGTCGGACCAACGCCGGCACCTTAAGGAAATAAATGAAAAAGACAAGATTTGCTGCGTTAGCTGGTTGGAGAGTAAAACCTTCAGAGAACTGAAACTGATTCAAATCGAGGATAAATACCAAAAGTAAATATTAGAATAATAAATAAGAGAAATGGCTCAATAAATACATAAAAAGTTTAAATGATTTACATAAATGAAGCGAAATGCTCAGTAAATTAAAGCAGCATTAAAGTTTGAACCCTCCTGCTGCCCTTGGGTCAAAACGCAGCCTGTCTGTCATTTTGACCCAAGGGCAGCAACAGATCTCATGTTTGTTAGTGCTGTCGGCAACAACTTATCCATCAAGCTTAGCTCAATGTCTGCAAAAATTTACTGCGCTAGGGGTTTTGTGTGGGCTAGTCAATTAGCTGTGGCAGCCATCTTGAATCAGGTCAACTCAAGTTATACATGTCTAGTTAATAAATAAAAAAAATTCAACTTTTTTTATCTAAATCTGTCCAGTGATTCATGAAGTATTATGCTAACAGACTGCACAGACAGGCAATCACATGATCTACCTACTTTTCAAGGGAGAAAAGGTGATAATGGGGCAAAAATAAAATGCATATTAGCACAAACATTAAATAAATATTTGCTAAAATGAGACATGTAGGAGCAAGACAAT
>JAVCKU010000173.1:10586322-10602317 GCA_032273985.1 Hypsolebias coamazonicus
TGACGTCACGGGCGGGGGGGGCCGGATACGTGAAACGCCGGTTACCGGGAACGCCGGATACCGGGGGTCACCTGTATATATATATATATATATACTGTTTTTTGTTTTCCCATTGTCTTGCTCCTTTTGACATTTTTACTGAGCCATGTTGTATTTCGTTTTAAGTCTTGATTTTTGGCAGTTTCAGTCCTCTGTAGCACAAGAACAGTCCATCTTTAACACACAGCATGCACCATTCCACAACCATGACACTAAGTTGGATGAGGTCCATTCATGTTATTACATTCGTTAAAGTTGTTACCAACCAGTTCTTCATAACCAAGTTTCCATCTACAACTGAAAATCTAGATTAGCCAGAGAGCCATTCCACCATGCCATCCTACCTACTCTGTTAGTCCATTAGTTTGTCCAATAAAAACACAAAGACGAGGAATTGTTACAGGAAAGAGGGAAACATTAAAAAAAAACAGATTTTATAGACAGAACGGGACATCCTGCTCTGATACCACTGTCCTCCATGCGTTCAGAGAAGAAAGAAAGTCAAGAACATCTTCTACGTTATAAATCTTTCAGTGGGGCTTACCTAAACCGTGACCTCCGATTGAGACTGATCAAAGGAACAGTGAGAAGCAGAGGGGAGCGAGAAAACACAAGTGACAAATCAAACACAGTCAGGTGGAGGTGTGGGGGTGTTGGAACTGTGCTCCAGACAGTTGGACGGTGGTGGTGGAATGTGAAGCAGGGAGGAAGTGGTCTGCATGTGTGTGTTTGTGTGTGTGTGTGTACAGCAGGAGGGCGTGGGGGGTGTAACTGAGGAGCACAGCGTGAGGAACACAAACCAGTACACAGAAATGAATGAAATAATAATTTGATACACAACAGCAGATAAATCCAGATGAACGTGGAGACGGAGCTCCCGTGTGCTGCAGCTAAAGAGCAACCTGACAACACATGAACAGCAACACAGCCAAGTTCTGACCGTCGCTGCTTAAAACCCCATGGAAGAATCGCAGAAGTGTTTCTGGGGACTCAAAACCCTGACGGACCGAACACGGTACAAGACGGTCCGTCAGCTTTTGTTTCCCCGCAAACCCTTCTGTTGTCCAACGTCTGTGCTCTAACATGACGGGAATATTTTTAACATCTGTGACAATCTGAAGCATGCTTATTAAGCTGCATGCCCCATGTGTTTGCAGTGCACGTGCAGTTAAAGCTGGTAGTGTTTAATTAATTTATCATGTTTTATGCATGTGTATGTATGTTTTCTGTAGCTGCAGCACATCAAGATCTCTCAGACACTTCAAATCAGTTTGTTTTTTCTTAACCCACAAAAATCACAGTGGCAGAGATTCAAACAAAGCATTTTTGTTTGGAGTTTTCAAACAATGTTAATACACCAATAAAACAAGAGCAAAATAATAGTCTTATAACCTTTGTGTCTTGAAACAATAATGGTTAACACATTAGCAGTCAAGTGTTAAACTTAACCTGGAAATCTTTTCCCAACCTAAAAAGCAGTGCCTTAGGACCCACAGTGGTGTTTCAACCTTAACTTTGGAAACCACTGCTGTAGAAGAAACTTTAAAAATAGTGGCCTCCCTAAATTAAACTCAACAATGAGTACATCTCATTAATTCTATAGTTCAGAGCTATTTGACAAGATCAGTTCTACTCTTTACCCTTCAGGATGAAACCAGCAGCTCATTTATTTACATAAATTTAACTATTTTTAGCTGTCTGCACCAGAGCCCGACCAACATATGGACGGAGACAAAATTTTAGGCCGATCACCCCTAAAATGCTGGAACCAGCTGTAATTGTACAATGCATCCAGCAGAGGGCGCATGAAGACAACTTTCAAGTCATGGCCGTTCACTTAAGTTTCACTTTCAGCACAGACGAAGCAGCGAGCAACACTGTGTGGCGTATTTTACTGAACAGAGCATGGTAAGTTTATTTAACTGAGCTGTAAAACAAAACAATAAATTATCTTCAATCCTCCAACCACGCTTGTGCCTCTCAAGTTAGCAAGCTAACGTTTAAATAACCTAGCGTAGGCTATTGCCTTATAAAACTTTATCCAGAACAATAAATCTAACGTTGCGGTAAAATATAACGTGATATTTGTCGTCCTCAATTAAATGCACTGTCTGAAATCTTTACTTCTCTGCTAAGAATAAATAAATAAACTCTGCTGTGGTCAGTACTAATTAGACCTTCACCATCCGTGATGGATTGTTAAAACAATGAACAGGTAAAGGTGTTTCTTTGTTTGATTTATATTTATGCTACACACTTGATAACTTTATGGAGACTAGTGGAGGACAGAAAATGTGAACGCACGTTAGGAAGACTGTTTCAAGACTTCAAGTGTTAAAACAGGTTGAAAAGTGGCTGTTTATTTAGATTCTCAAAGGTGGACAAAGCTAAAATAAAAAAAAAATCAGCCGTTACATCAGTTATCAGCATTAGCCTGCAACTCCCAATATCGTATCGGTGATAGACAAAATTTCCATATCGGTCGGGCTCTAGTCTGCACTGAAAGGACTTCTGTTCATGAATTAAATAGAAAACGAGACGATCAGAGCTCATTTTGCACTACCTGGATGCATCATGTAAAACCAGTCAAATACATCCTGATAGATACTCTTTCGTTAACGTAGGGATAATTATCACTACTTCTGCTCGCTAAGAGTAAATCTAAATAAAAAACAGTTTATTGCTGTGTTGTCTAACCTGTGACTGTGCATTTGCTGGCGTCTCCAGTGGGCAGGGCCCTGATGCGGTAGGGCGAATAAGGAATCTCATCGCCTCCATACTTGATGAGGATGGTGTATCTGCCCGTCATGTCCGGCACATACGACACCAGGTAGGTCCCATCGTTGTTGTCACGAATGTTCGCCTTCTTGAGTTTTCCCTCTGGATCCTGCAGAGGAAGAGGAGGTTACCCGACTGAAAGTGATCAGATTTTTGTTTGTGCGGAAAACGTGAGAACTCACGGTGATCTGCACTGCCAGCAGGCCCTCGCCCGCATCTTTGGCGTCGATGGTGAACTCAACGGGCAGAGAGGCGGGTACTCCGGTAGTGTTGAGGCCGGGCCCGCTCGCACGCACCTTACTGGCATCATGGGTAGGGAGGACTTTCACCTTGTAAGGGCTGATGGACAAGGATTGAACCGTAACAAAAAACTAAAGTTAAACAAAGAGAGCTGAAGGATGCAACTTGAGAAGCAGGGTAGGTGGGAAACTTTACAATTCAGAGCATTTCTAAATTCATTGCTTTAATATTGACAATAAATCTCCCAACTTTTGCTTCAATCATTTTAGTGAAAAGATAAAAAGAAAAAAGGGGATCTGTGCAATTCTGGATACAGCTGCTGCAGTTTTTACAGTATTTAAGTCCTTTTAAACCATATATACATTTACACACATGCAGCAGCAGCCAACTTGGATTATGATGTGGCACCCCCGTTTTTTATAGGGACCTAGACGCAGTCGCACACCACGATGGAAGTCTGTGTCTCACTTATGTTTCAAGTTATTCAGCTCACAGGACAGATGCACGGAGGGTATTTCTAATTCCCCACTTCATTTCACGCCAGAGGACTGAAAGAGGATGTTTTTGAACAAATGCACCCTAAAGGAAGCAGCTGTCAGGAAAACTAAAACCTATAGTTTAGCCTTTAGGTTGCAGAGTAGAAACATTTAACAGAATCTGATAACTCTCAATCAGGTCATCTGGACAGTTTCTTTTTAGTAGAAACGTTTCACCCTCACTCCAGAGGGCTTCATCAGTCAGAGACGTTCCAGCACACTGTTACCCCACCAAGTAAACAACTCAAGTGGATTTAACAGAATATACATTTTTCTAAAAGATTTTAAACAACGGATTATGTAAATAAATGAGTTGATTGTTTTTTTTTGCTCTTTTTGTCAGTAAATATTTAGAAACATTGGGAAAGTTTTAAACTGTGACATGTTCACCTGCGTGGGATCTCCTCATCAGCATACAAGACATTAATGGAATAAGGTCCCTCTCTGGTGGGAACATAGTTAACGGTGTGCGTCTGGTCACCGTTATCCACCACCTCCACTGGCTCCACAACACCTGCAACACAACAAACAGGAAGAAGGATCCAAAGTTTAGATGTAGTTAAAGAAACTTCCATCAGGAACGATGACACTCAAACGTTAAAAGAAGCATCACCTTTAGGTCCTTGCACGCGCACCTGCAGCGGTGCCACTCCAGCTTTGGAGGCGTCCACCGTGAACGCCTGTGGGATGTTGGCTCGGACGTTGTTGCCCAGGCCGGGACCCTGACACTTCACCTTGGTGCTGTCCACCGTGTCGCTGACTGGCACCGAGAATGGACTGCCTGCTCACACACAAGTTTTATTTTTTTAAACATGCGACAGTGATTTAGCAGCGGAGACGGGAGTTTTTTTAAATTTTAATATATGTTACCTGTGATGGGGTATCCTCCGTAGTTGATGTTGAGGTTGTATGTGCCAGGTTCATATGGGATGTACTCCACGCTGCAGCTGCCATCTTTATTATCAACGCAGGCCATTTTGGCCTCGGACGGACCTTCCATGGCCAGACCAAGACCACCAGTTCCTGCTCCCCTGCAGAACATTATGAACATTCAAATCAGAAGCTGGAACACTTTGGGTTTGCACCTTGACCTCCTCTGTTGTTACATACCGGGTCTCGACAGTGAACTTGTTAGGTTTGTTGGTGATTCCACTCTTCAGTCCAGGACCGTGCACACGGACACGAGCCGGGTCGCAGCCCTCGGTGACGCCAACTCGGAATGGACTGTTGGGCACTGGGGAGCCGTCGTAGCAAACCTCCACACTGTGTGGGCCTGAAACAAACGGCGTTAGATTCATAAAGTAAACCTACGTTACTGCTCACAACTCTACGCGTAGCCTCACCCTCCTCGTAGGGCGTGTACTCCACGCTGTAAGTCCCGTCGCCGAGGTCGGCGATCAGGGCATCTGTGCTGCTGCCAGACGGGTTGCTGATCAGGGTTTTGATGTGGTCGCCTCCCGTTTGCGTGAGAGCACGAGCATCCACGGTGAAGTCCGTGGTCGCCTCACGGAAAACTCCTGAAACACAGAACATGAAGCGAACATGATTTTATACGTTGAACTTAGAGGGATGCGCCAGTTTATACGAGATACGTCAATGTCTGACTTGGTGCAATAAGAGTTACATTTTAAGAGGTAGCTTTTTTTTCTTTGAGACATTTACATCACTAACCGCTCACAAACCATCTTAAGAAGCCACGAGGTTTAGTTTCCTGCAGCAAAACATTTATATTCCAAGGCTAGAATTTACTGCTTCCAGCAGACTTCAGCAAAAAATAAAAAAAATTTAAATACTCGACAAATATTTGTACTCAGTAAAACAAAATAACCAAGTAAACAGTAAAAAAAGACATTTAAAATGTGAAAAAACAACAACTTCATTTCATGGCATGGTCATCTTGACCCAAACTCAGAGAGTTCAGAATTCATGAGGGCTGAAGTTTTAATCTAGACACCCTAAAGTCTGCTTTGACTTTCTGACGGTGGGTTTACAGGTCAAGATGACAAAGGAGTTAAATGATAAAAATAAAATTTATTTTAAGGAGTGTGCGTTGGGAGGTCTGGACCCAGCCTGAATCGAGGAAGTGCTTCAACACAAACAGTTTTACGCAGGAAAACAAACGGGGTCATGGTTTCTAAATTAAATTCTGGGCACAAACCACCTTGGACCAGTCAGTTTCCTGTTTGCTTACCTTTGCCCTCCACTCCTGGTCCAAACACACGGACGCCGCTGGCATCGACCGCAGGCTCCACAGCGAGCCGAGCAGGGAAGTTTGGCACATCCTGGCCACCGTAGCGTATGGTGAGAGTGTACGCTCCGGGGTAGAGCGGGATGTAGGTGATGGTGTAGGTCCCATCTCCATTGTCCTGGATGTGGACCTCTGCCTCGGTGCCGCTGTCTGAGATGATCTCGATGGTCAGCTCTGCAGGGCCGGCGTTGGTGCAGTCCACGATGAACTCCCCCGTCTCCCCAACCCTGGCACGCTCCAACCCTGGTCCAGAGCAACGTACCTGAGGAGAGGTGAGAGCAGACTGGGTGAGATGGTTCGTATGAATATATAAAAACAGAAATGTGTTCTGGGTGTGGCTAACCTTGGAGGGGTCTGAGGCAGGGTAAGCTGTGGGGTTGAAGGGTGAGCCAGGGATCGGCACGCCATCATAGGTCAGTTCAACCTGGTATGGCCCGGCATCACGTGGGATGAACTTCACCTGGCTGGTCTCTGGGCTCAGCCCTGGCTCCACCTGACAGAATACAACAGATTTTATTTTCATTTGTGTGGTCTTTGTTGCATCTTGGGCATTTGGAACTGAAATGTGAGTTAACGTTTACCTTGCTGGCCACTGGCTTTCCTGATGGTCCGGTCACCTTGGCAGCGACTTTGCCCTGACCGCCAGCGTCCTTTGATTTGACAGTCACTTCCTGGTCTTTGCCCACAGTCATCTCTGCAGAGACAATATTTGAGTTTAGAAACAAAAATCACAAACACAAGAAAGACTGACAGTGAAAGTTGTGCGCAACTCAAACCATTCCAGTTCATGGTTCATTTTTGTCCTCATTCAAGTCGAAAGATAGATTTAAAGTAAGACTGAGGTAAACCAAAAAATCATCAAAATATTCATTTATAATGTAGAAATAACTACCAGTATCTAAGGTTTAAAAAAAAAAATCTTAAAATTTAACAAAGTAAAAATTTAATCCTGCAGCTCGACGGCTGAGATTGATGAGGTCATTAAAGCAAAGTGCGTACTGTCGCCCAGGCCCGTGACGTTGATCTTGCTGAGGTCAAGCGTCGGCGCCACAGCAACGTTGAACGGACTCTTGGGAATGTGATCGCCGCCGTAGGTCACAGCAACTCCCAGAGGACCCTGAGGTAGAAGATCAGCAAACAAGCGTTTCATCAAAAATCGTTCCGCAGGAAAATCTGACCTTTACAAAAACCAGCTGGTTTTACATACTTTTGAGTTTAAAGTATTTATTCTTGCACTTTTTGAGTCAAACTTTTCCTGATTTCATAAATTTTAATTTGTGGAAGTTAAAGCTCAAAGTGTTCAGTTGTAATTAAATTAATTGTTACATAAATCTTCAGTTTAGCTCAGGATTTTTTTTTTTTTAATCTTCCCAAACTACCCATACCCACAGAGAGTCAACAAATTAATTTATTAAGAGTTTTCAAATGCTTAAATCTGATTCAAATTTTCTTAACCGTGTGCAACCAGACTACCCATTTACAAATGAAAATGTGAGTCTTACCTGCTGCACAGGTGTGTATTTCACAGTGTGCGTGTTGTCATGGTTGTTTATGATTTCGAAGTCCTTGACAGCTTCTGCTTTGATCGGTCCGCTGAAGCTGCAGTCCAGGTTTGCCTTTCCAGCTCCTTTAGTGCTCACCGTGAAGTGAGTGGGTTTGTTCAGTTCAACCCCTAAAAATAAATACACAAATATGAGTCAATCTGTCAAAGACTTACCATGCATGTTCAAACTGCATTGATTTTATAAACTCTTTGTTTTTTAAAGCCAATCATTGTTACCTTTAATGTGAATTTAATTAACTAAATCTTTAAAAACAGCCGTGACTGCGCTCTGGCTCAGTACAACCAGATATCAGTGTAGATCAGCTGGAAACAGTAGGTTAAACTTGTTTATTATTACCAGAAAAAAAAACTGACATTTCAAAATGTTAAAGTTTTACGTTAATATTGTAGCACCTTAGTCAAAAGTAAAGTTGCAAAAAGCCAACTAGCATAGCCACTTAGCTTCAAAACAACCTTTATATCGAGCGGTACATTATATATATATATCTTGAGTTGGGAAGTTTAAACAGCACAAAGGGTTAAATCTGATCAAGCAGCTGCAGTTTCAGTGTTCGTACCGCTGCGACTGAGTCCCGGTCCTTCGGCCTTTACTTTGCTGGCATCGTGGGAAGGATCCACCTTGATTCTGATGGGTGTCATCGGGATGGCCTGAAGAAGAAACAAAGCTCTTTAACATATGTTCCAGACGACGTGATTTAACCGTTTTTGTCTTTAATATATGCAGAAAATGTTCGAATCTGCGAGTCAAACCCACATGGTCGGCAAACAGCACCATGATGGTGTAGCTGCCGGCTCCAGGAGGAGTGTATTTGACGGTGAACGTGTCGTTGTCGTTCCTGATGATGTCGAAGTCGATGTCGGCCTCTGCAGGTCCCACCACGCCGGGGGCGCACTTGATCCCTATGCTGATGTCACCTGAGGACAAACACCACTTTTTGCCACAGCCAGACAACATTTTTTAAAGTTTCTGTTCACCAATCTTATTGAGTGATGTAAATCAGAGTCTGATTGTAAATAGTTAAATTTGTACGAATTAATTCAATAACCAGAGCTTTTGAAGGGACTGTCCAGAAAAGCCTCCAACAGATTCTTCTTGTAACTTATTTGACAAAAGTGATTGAAAGTTTTTTTTTTCCTGATTCAGATAATTTTAGAGCCAATTTACAACACAGGCTATCCTACTTCTCAAATACTATCAGGGGCAGCTGAGGCTGAATGGTTGGAATGGTCGCCCTCCAATGGGAGTGTTGGAGGTTCGATTCCACCAGTAGTCACATGTTGAAGTGCCCCTGAGCAAGACCCTCCCTCATTGCCTCTCATCAGTGTATGAATGTGATAAAACTCTGATTAGTCTCTACGGATTCAGATCATCTCTGTAAAGATCTAGCAGAGTGCTGTATGAATGTGTTGGAGGTAAATGAGGCACGGACTGTGTTGTAAAGAGCTTTGAGTATTTAGATAGAAAGGTGATATACAAGTACAGTGCATTTAACATTTTCCAGGCTTTTCCATCAATTTTCATCTCAAAACCTAAACTTCTATGAGCTTCAGTTCCACTTTGTGTTTAATGGGAGGTAACATCTACAGTTAAGTTGGTGTCTCTTGGATCTTTAATAAAAGGAGACCATTTTCTTTGCAAGCATCAGGGTGAAATGCAGTTTTTGACCAAGTGTGTTCGTGTCTGTCCAGAAAAGTAAAGCCATTTGATCATGGTGTGTACGTCTAATGTTGAAGCTGCTCAAACGAGTGTCAGAAAGCTGTTTTTAATTCATGTGTAACATCCTGTTTTACCTTGACCTGCCTCAGCGCAGTCGACAGTGAAATAGGTTGGCTCGAACGCCTTCAGGCCAGTCTTGGCTACTCCAGGTCCAGACACCTTCACTTTGTTTGGATGGCACCCTGCTCCGATGTTCATCTGTGGTGAAAACTCAAAGGCTCAAAAACTCTACAATGAAGAACCCCCAAGCCCAAAAATCAACTCCAGTTTGTGTTTACCCACCCTGAATGGGCTGTCTGGGATGTTGACGCCTCCCCAGGACACCATGACTGTGTGTTTCACTGGTTTGCGTGGGGTGTACGTACAGGTGTAGGTGCCGTTGCCATTATCTTTCACCTGGACATCCACAGGATTTCCTTCTCCATCCTGCACAGAAAATGTGTCCGATTGGTTTAAACGTCTCCAACGTAGGTAGAAATTAAACACTGAGAATCAAAAAGGACCCAACAGCAAAGTATGTATTTAATTTGAAATGCACAACACTATGAATGAGTGTGTCTTACCAAGTCTGAGTATAAAACAGACCATCACCTTCGTACCACAGTGCAACACCAAAAACACTAAATGGATCGTATTCGTCAATGAGAGTAGATTTTTGTGAGAAACAGCTTTGAACTTTTGAGCTAAAATGAATAAAAGTCCTGAAGTACCTGAGCCAGAATCTTCAGTGGAGCTTTTCCTCCTTGTTTGGCATCAACCGTGAACTCCGTGGGCTTCCCAACAGCCAGACCACTGCTCTGCAGGCCTGGACCATACGCCTTTACCTGGAACAACCAGAGAAACCTTTAAACCCTGAGCTGTCGCTCCGTTTCGCAGCTCGTGTTCCTGCGTGCGAGCATACTTTGTCAGGGTAGAAGTCTTTCCCTGGTGGGTTGACAATCTCAGCCATGAATGGGGAATGCTGGATGTCTTCGTTGTTGCAGAGCACGTGGACGGCGTACTCGCCAGGCTCCGTGGGCCAGTAGCGCACATCGCAGGATCCATCGCCTTTGTCGTCACATTCGATCTTGGCCTGAGATGGACCTTCCACAGAGAAACCTGAGAAAAACCACAGGCGTGAAGCAGAAACACATGCAAAACATCTGCCGGTATTCAGTCAGTGCCAACTTACCCAGTGTACCGACATTATCTCCAACAGCTTCCACCACAAAGTCAGCCGATTTCCCAACAACGCCCCCCTCCAGTCCAGGGCCCCAGGCCCTCACCTTCTGCTGGCCAGCCTCAGCACCAATCTTCACCTCAATGGGACTAAATCAGAGAACGGCTTGATCAGACACAGTGAGCTTCAGTGTCACAGCTGTGTTGGTTGGTGGACCCGTGTGTACCTGCGAGGGATGTGCTGTCCTCCCCAGGTGATGGTGATGCTGTAGGTTCCAGGTGTGGTGGGGTAATACTCAAATTCATACACACCATCTCCCACATCTTTCCTTTTACAAGGCTCCTCAATGCCCTCTGCAAAAGTGATCATCAGGAGAAATGAGCTTTATAAACGTCAACTGGAGCTTTGCAGCTGAACGTTTGGAAGACCTCAGATTTAACTGGGTGGCCATTTCCAAAACTTTTAGATATTTCCCTCAATGTTTCCGATTTTTGTCTTTTCCTGTTCTTAGCTTCTTCCACCTTTTAATGCTCAGCCCCTCGAGCTGCTCATAATGTATTTTCTAATCAATCAAGTGCCATTTTATGTATTTTCTCATCAATCAAGTGCCATTTTATGTATTTTCTCATCAATCAAGTGCCATTTTATGTATTTTCTCATCAATCACGTGCCATTTTCCCTCAGATTCGTCCATGTTTGCTTTAAATGACCACAGTAAAAATTAAAAACAGCTGCTCGAACTCACTGGGGCCCTTGATGGAGACTTTGAGCTCCCCGGTGCCGGCTCCTTTCGTGTAGACCTTGAAGTCCGCGGTCTCCTTCACCCTCAGGCCCTTCGGCTGCAGGCCGCGACCCGTGGCTTTGCACAGGCTTGGGTTGCACGCTGCAGACACACGAGGAGAGCGTTAAACGCCGAGTTTTCAGACTTTGGAGTGAGAACCACATGCAAGCTTCAGTGGAGAGAAGTGGAATGAGATGAGTCAAAGACGGAAAACTGAAACACAAAAAGTACAACCAGCACACAAAGAAAGACCTGGAAAACTTTAAAGTTCTTTAATCTCCTTCAAACGAGCTGGTGCCTCGTGTTTATCTCATCCCACAGAATGAAACTACAGACCCCACAGGGAAGGAAATGAGCAACGTTCCTCCTGCAGGCAGGAAGTGGAGCATCCCTCTTATCTCCTGAGTAAATGGGTAAAAATGAGCTGCTGAGTCACGGCTGAACTGCCTGCAGGAAGAAACCACCAAATGTTTTACAGGAAGGTGACTAAAAGATGTTCCAAGAACCTACTCGTTTTAAAGTTCATTTGAATAATCCATCTCATATACTGAAAGAAGAGCTACGCATAAACACTACTAAAAACGCTGTAAAATTATAAGATTAATGTGATGAAAAAGCTAATTTGTTGGTGTAAATTCACATCTCAAGTCCTCTGTTCTATGAATTAATATGGATTTTTAGGCATATTTTATGTATTTGTTCATTTATTTTAGATCAAACTGTAACCAAAGAACATTTAGAAAGTCTGAAGTAAAAGAAAACAAGAGGTTCGAATCAGAAGCAGAATACAAACAAAGATTGATCAAGACTTTTGCACAGTAACTAAATAAAAGAATCACATATATGATTTATTGAAGCTTAATATAAACATTTTAAACTTTCTAAAAGCTATTTTAAACACTGCTATTTTTTTATTGGATTACCTCCTGTACAGTTCATGATTACCTCAATCATGAGTTTATATTTAAAATTTACAGTTTTACGTTTGTTTCTTAGATCAGTCAATTCCAAATTTCTTTTTTTTTTTTTTTTTTTACAATTATACTAGAACAGTGGATTGGGTTCACTAAGGAGAGAAGCCAGTTTTAGGTGATTCTTAAAGCTGCCAGAGCTTCAGTCACAACAGTGGAACCCAATTTCCTTCAGCCCTTCACAATAAGAGTCTCAGACTTGATGACCTTAAAACACTCAAATCGTCTGAAGTTTATAAAAATAAAATGTTTTCTGCCAAAACGTTTAGTACAGCCTCTAGAAGCTCAAGATGTTTATAGGTTTGGTTCAGCTGCAGACTTAAGAATGTCTTTGTTCTATTCATCCTAAAGGTGCAAAGTCTCTACAAAACATCTGAAGATCGGAGGTCTTGGCACTAAAAATGGTTTTTAGTTTCTCATTCAACACATTAATAATGTATGTATGTTTGAAATACTGTTTTTCTTTCTTGTCTCAAAATGTTGTAATGTCCCTAAAATACTGTTTTTCTTTCTTGTCTCAAAATGTTCTAATGTCCCTAATACGCAGTCGTCTCATGCCGTGTTGCATCTCCTTCCTTGTTCATTTTGTCTCTTCCTCAAAGAGGAACAATAAAATAAAATATAAACTTGTGTTCTCTCAGAGGCTAAACCAGCTGCAGCTGCAGCTCTTATTAAACCGAGTCATTGTGAAAACGTAACCCCCCTCACCACCTCCAAGTGAGATGGAAAACTAGAAGCATCCATTTCCAATTTAAACCCCAAACTGCACCGAACGTTTCACAGAAAACTTTGACAATATTTGTTAGTTTGGAATCTTTTCACAAATTCTAACGGAGACTAGGTTTGATTCATTTTGAATTTACTGTTCTAGGGTCGGCCGACGCACCACGCACTGGTCCAAACTGGGAACATTAAATCACAAGTAAGGCATCCAATTAATAAAACAAACCCGAAAACCATCTGGGGTTAGATGTCAGTTAAAAATGTCCATGATCACAGAGCACAAGCACTCATGCATTCACTCTGACACACAGTGGGTACCCAAGAGAGACGCCAGGAAACAGGAAATGACAGCAGAGGGAAGAGGCCGTTCCTGAGAGCGGACAGACGCCAACGGGCCTCTATCAAAGAAGACGAGGGGAAAAACCATCCAGCACAGCAGAGGAGAGAGACAGCACAGTTAGACGAGAAAACCAGTCAAATTACCATCAAGAATCTTACATATCCATTGATCTACGTGTCGAGTCCTTACCTTCTCCAACGATGACTGTGAAGGGGCTCTTGCTGATCTGACCTCCAGCGAAGGTGATGAAGATGGTGTGCTGGCCCTCCTGGGTGGGCTTGTAGGTGCAGCGGTAGCTGCTGTTGCCTTTGTCCTCGATGGTGCAGGAGACCGTGTTCTTCTTGCCAGCTGGGTCCATGATGACCACCTCCACCTCACCAACACCGGCACCTAAAATAATTAATAGGTGAAGATGTAAAGACGTTTATATTCTGACTTGATGTGACGGCAAACAGGGCACCTTCTCTGCACGCTACCTGCTGTGTAGACATCAAAGTAGGTGGTTTTGTTGGCGATGTTTCCTGAGGGCTCCAGACCTGGACCCTGGGCCGTGGCCTTGCTGGAGTCTCCCTGAGCCATGCCGATCTCCACCTCGAAGGGGCTCTTAGAAATGTGCTGCCCTGCAAACAACACCGTCACCTGCAACACAAAGGGAGAGTGAAAAGATCTCCCTGCAGTCCTAGGACGGCTTTAATTGTCTGCTTGGAGGCGTCGAGCTCACCTTGTGCATGCCCGTCACTTTGGGGATGTAAAACACGGAGTAGGTCCGGTTCTTGTCATTGTTTGCCGTCACTTTAGCCTGCAGGACAGTCGCACAAACAAACGTTTAAAAAAAAACATCAAAACCCTAAAGAGGCAGAAATGATTAAAAAGCGGTCAGACCTCCTCTCTGTGACCTGCAGGGTCCTCCACATAAACGAGGACCTCCCCCATCCCTGCACTGATGGTCTCAACGGTGAACTCCGCCTTCTTCATCACAACATTTCCAACTGGCTCAACACCTGCAGAGAGGAGAAACGGTTCATGCACAACACAAGCCCGTGTTCAGGTATTAGACCGTCTCAGGTTTCAGGATCAGGCCGAGTTAACCTCAGATGAGCAACTTTACACCGAGACGTTCTTCATTCAAGAAAATTTAACTTTGGCTGCTCCCTTCTTCAGGGGTCGCCACAGCAAAATAACTCGCATGAAGATTTGGCATTCGGCACCTTCCTGACACAGCCACAGACCACCGAGCTACCACAGCCCTCTGTGTGGAGCAGAGCTGCTATCTAGGGCGTCCAGGGGAGCAGAAGGTGGGGGGTTAATGGCCTTGCTCAAGGGCCCAGAGTGGGGCAAATGAGGGTGGAGGCTGATGTGGGTGTTTCACCTTCCCCACCAATATTTTGATGTTGTCAGTCTGGGGAGTTGAACCGGTGACCTTCCAATCACAGGCCCTCTTTCTCCGACCGCTGCACCACCAATCCCCCACTGAAGACAATGTAAACAAAACCAGAGGACAGGAGAGCAGGACGTTTCAGTGGTCTTCTGTAAGACTACCAGTCTCTCTCATGGTTGTGGAGGAATTTTAGCCCGCTCCTGTTTTCCAGCGTTTTAGTCCACGGAGGGTTCTGCTCAGCTCTCTGGAGGTCCCACCACAGCGTTTCAGTCAGACTGAGGTTCTGGACTTTAGATGGTTGCAGCACCTTGGTTCTTCTCTTTTTGGACCATTCTGTTGTAGATTAGGTGCTGTGTTCAGCCCTCCAGCACATTGCTAACAGCTGGCATGAGGCGTTTACTGCAGTGCATTATGGGTAAATGTCAAATTTGGTCTGCTCTTCTTCCAGAAGTCTTGTGGTTCCTTCAGATAAAACTTTCCAAACCCAAGTCGAGCTGCCATGTTGGTTTTAGACAGTAGGCCATGATGTTGTGCTACCACACCTGTTTACTCCAGGAGGTGGTCACAGACTTTCTACACGCTGCTTCTATATTGTATGAAGTTAAAATCATGATCTAGTATAATTTACCACATGAATTTGTATTTGTCTCTTTTTAAAAGTGATGCAAACCAGATGACCTTTGGTTACTTCTTGACACAAAAACTTAACAATTAAAGGGGTATTGTATGGTCTTTATCGTGATGGAGATATAAAAACAAGCATGTGTACCTGGCCCATAGGCGCGGGCCTTCTTGGGGTTGAGTTTGGGTCGGAGAGGTGCCCCAGGCTTCAGTTTCGCCTTGGGGAACTGGGACAGGTAGGTCATGACTGAATGTTCGTCCACATTGGGGTCGACGATCTCTTCGGGGGTTATCACCTGCAAAACAGACAATGAGAAACGAGTTTTTCAACTCCTGTGTTTGAGGATGTGTCAGCAGGGCTCGACAATGATTCGCCATGGAAACCAGTGCCCACGGAGAGTGAATCAGGTAGTGATCAAAACCACCTCTGCTCAGAAAGTACCTGATCCAGATTTGCATGCAACTCGTCTGCAGCCACTCATACAGACACTGGCAGTCTGGTTTTACAAACCCACAAAAGGCAGCAGGGGAAGAGATTAAGACGGTTTCTGAGCAGAAGCAGAGAAAACGGAAACAACGGTGACCACAGAGCCAACAGTCGGCACGCGATGCTGTGCCAGCCGTGCCAACAACTCCCGTCAGACGCGCAGCCAAACGACGCAACAAGACCGCGAAATACCCCCGCACAACGACTGAAAGTTTAGTCTGAATTAGTTCAGACAGTTACTACACTGCCTGGCCAAAAAAAAAATATAAAAGAGTCACCACCTGGATTTAACTAAGCAAACAGGTACAAGCATCCTGTTGGATAATTACAGCATGGGTGATTATCTTTCAGCTGCAACAAGTTATTTAACCCCAACTGGTGCAATGAGTTGCTTCTCATTTCTTAAACAACCA
>JAVCKU010000173.1:10657769-10674497 GCA_032273985.1 Hypsolebias coamazonicus
ACAGTAGATTTTCCTTGGACAATCAACAATAGACAATCATAAGAGAGAAATACTTTTTTTTTTTTTAACACGTTAAAACAAAGATGTCAAAGTAACAAAGAATAACGGTTTTGTTTAAAAGAGATGTCAGTCTAACCTACAGTCATGGTATGACCTGCAGAGTGTCGGTGCGCTTCATGAAGCACGTTTTGCTTTAAGATGTCTTTTTACATAGTTGGGTTTGTTAAAACTTTCTTACTCAAAACATATCTTAATCTTTATTTGACACTTTCTGTGTGCTTGTGCCAAACGAGAGAATAAAAATGTCTTGTTTTAAAGTATAATTGGTGATGCTGCAGCTGATCATAAACTTTGTACAAACAAGATTAAAGGCGGTCTCACAAAGCCAAAAATAAAACTCTGGCTACTGACCCGACAATCTGCAACATCAGTGACCATTTATTTTCAGTTTATTTTGTACCGTAAACTTTGATTCAGCGTGGTAAATTGGCGCCTTGTCTGTCAAACAGAAAAGTTATGCTTCATCTTATCATGTTCAGTTCAATGCAGATATCTTTTTCTGTCAACACTGTAAATAAACCCATCAGTAGTTAATTAAAACGTTTTATTCAGACAGTTTGAAGAGATTAATAAGACCATTGTTGTTTCTTATCTATAAAAGGTTTAATTAACATGAAACCTGTCAGGTGTTTTTATAATTTAGCCTGCAGCTTATTAAGCCGACCAGTTTCGCTGCGGTGCGGTTCTGGTGTGCAAAGGCTGCAGACAGCGACTCTTTGGTTGTGTATGTCCTCAGCTGGGAGGTGCTGAGTGCTTCAAGGGACCACTGAGACAAATGCATCAGTTTATTCAAATTAAACTCTGGCAACTAAACATTTTTAACTCAAATGTTCACAGACCCAAAGATCAGAATCTTTGACTTGGGCAGGAAGAAGGCCAAGGTAGATGAGTTCCCTCTGTGCGCCCACATGGTCTCTGATGAGTACGAGCAGCTGTCCTCAGAAGGTAAGAAGTCTGGTGTCGTATGAAAACTAGAAGTTAAACATTGTTTTCCCTCTTGTCAGAGTCAAAAGTGAGCCGCTGTTGACACCGATGTGTAGAAATTAATTTGTGGATATTCACTCGTGTCCTGTATTAAAGATAATGTGTAGGTGCATAAAATGAGCTGTTTGTTGTATAGAAGGAATGCTGGTGGTGGCTTTATGCTCAGGTTATGTCCATTGGGCGACACAAACCACAGATTATCAGATACCAACAATGTGCAGCTTTCTGTTGCCTTTGTCCTGGATGAAAATTTGATGTTCATATAAACATAAATACATGTATATGTTCAGGTAAACATTAAAGGCATTCCCAAAATAAAAACGTGCCCACTTTTGCATGCGTATCACAAGGTTTACAGTAAGTTATATAGCAAAAAATTAGCTGCCAAAATGGACATAGTGTTGTACAAACCTGTTATTTTCCAACCGGAACGTCTGCTGAAGTTAAAATCCAACCAGGCGTCCAACATTTAAATGTCTGGCTTCATGAATCTCTTCTTGAAAACAAGTTGTATAAAATTATCTAGAAACATGATGTCAGGTCCGACTTTGTCCTGAACCTGCTGGGTGGGCTGTGAGTTCGCTGTAGAGAAAAACAACTTTTAAATTGAGCTGTTGTAGTGTTTGTCATGCAGGAGGCACATCTGACATGCTGATCCTCATAGACCTGAGGAGGTTCAGGTTCTGCAGAAACACGTGAACAGTTTTATTCACAGTGCAGACATGTCACAGGTTTGTTGAAACGGTTGTGGTCGCGGCGTTGATGCAACAGTTTTAACATCCTGTCTGTGTTTATTACAACGTCTGAGTGAAGACTTCTGTTTAAGAAGGAAACCGGTCACGAATACGAATGAAACGAGACCAGGCCGTTTTGTTTCTTCTGTTTTCAAACCGTCGTCTGCTCCTCCTGCAGCTCTGGAAGCGGCTCGTATCTGCGCTAACAAGTACATGGTGAAGACCTGCGGTAAAGATGGCTTCCACATCCGCGTGCGTCTGCATCCCTTCCACGTCATCCGCATCAACAAAATGTTGTCCTGCGCCGGAGCCGACAGGTGAGAGGCCCTGGACGGGATCCAGGTTTTACAAAATGTTCCTCGTTGTTTTCGTCTAATCCAAACTCTCGTGTTCCTCAGGCTCCAGACTGGAATGCGTGGTGCTTTTGGGAAACCCCAGGGCACCGTGGCCCGCGTGCACATCGGTCAGGTGATCATGTCCGTGCGTACCAAGGCCCAGAACAAGGAGCACGTGGTGGAGGCTCTGCGCAGAGCCAAGTTCAAGTTCCCCGGTCGCCAGAAGGTAACCCACCGCTCGAGAAGTGTTTGCGTGGACCGGTTCAGTCCTGCAGCTTATTAAGCCGACCGGTGGCGCTGCGGTGCGGCTCCGGTGTGCAAAGGCTGCAGACAGCGACTCTTTGGTTGTGTATGTCCTCAGCTGGGCGGTGCTGAGTGCTTCAAGGGACCACTGAGACAGAACTCTCTGGTTTTACAGCTTGTGCTCGGTCCCAGAACCTGTGGTGACGTTCTGTAAATGTCCTCCTCAGATCCACATTTCCAAGAAGTACGGCTTCTCCAAGTTCAACGCCTGCGACTTTGACGACATGATAGCCGAGAAGCGTCTGATCCCTGACGGCTGCGGGGTGAAGTACATCCCCAGAAGAGGCCCCCTGTCCCGCTGGAAGGCCCTGCACGCCAACTGAGCGTCCGCAGACCTTCTGTGAGCCGCCACAAATAAACATGGGTTTGAATACAAACAGATTCTGACTACGTTTTATTAAAATCCTGCTCAGACTCGTTCAACTAAGATTCTTAATCAAACAAAACTGATTCAGTTTCTAACATGAAGCATCAAATTGTTTTTGTTTGTTTGTTTTTGTAACCTGTCAAACACAAAATAAATCTCTTAGGTGGGAACCCTCTGGATTCAGGTAACTCCTGCACAAGTCTCTACACATTTAGATTTTACGGGCTCCTGAAGCACCGAGGCGTTTTATGCAGTCGTGCTGAAAAAGCTTTAAGGCTTCAGCGATGAGACGTGGACAACTGGAGCTACAGGAACCTCACGAGCGAAGCGCTGACCCGGTTTCAATCTGCAAATAAACGGGTCAAGTTTATCTTTGAACAAAATGATTCCACCTGCGTTACGCATCAAAAATAGAACAAAGTTGTTTAAAACCAGTAAAATGTTTAGTAAAATGCAATATATGAATAAAATGTCCCAGGATGGACGATGTCCATCCATGTTAACCTGCTTCATGAGTCGTGGGGCTGCTGGTGCCCATGTCCATCTATCACTGTGGAGGACACATGGACATGTCCAATGAGACAACACTCGAGCCACCATTCAGTCTAACATGCATGTTTTTGGTCTGTGAGGGAACTGGAGAAAACCCACTCAGCACAGAGAACATGCCAACCACCCAGAAAGGCTGCGGGCAGGGATATGAACTGGTGACTTCCTGAGAGGCTACAGCTCTACCCATTGAGCCACCGTGCCGCCCTAACAGGCTGTTATTGCTGTACAACAACTGAAGTTGAGACGCCTACAAATGCCTGTTTTAAAAAAGGAAAAGGGCAATTAATATATTAAAACGTGAACTGTGAGTCCTGGGAACAACTTAATTTGGTGGAATCGGATCAAATACATCCCAAACCTTTGAAGACAGTTTACAGAACAGCTTCAGGGCTCACCACAACCAGCGAACTCTCATGAAAGTTTATTTTTATTATTTATGCTGGACCCTGGTGCAGCCTGGGCTTGGGCCTGCAGCGCTGACCACCAGGCTACCTGCAGCTAATTAACATCCATCCATTATCTTTTTTTACCTGCTTCTTCCATTTTGGGTCACCGGTGCCCATGTCCAGCAAAATCACTGTGCGAGGGACACCCTGGACAGGTCTCAAGTCCATCACAGGGACAAACGTTCACTCTCTCTCACCCAGGGACAATTTAGAGTGAAGCGTCAAGTGCTTGTCACATGACGGAAGCGTTTGATACAAGAACAAGAGTTCTGCTTCAAGGAGAGTGACTGGAGCTCTGAAGCCTCCGTGTCTTCTGCCCGTCACTAATTTAGACGTTATAGCTGTTTTAACCGTAACTGTGGTGAAATATTAAAGTATAGTTGGCTGAATCTTGTTTGTAATAGTTTTAGTTCCTGTTTGACTCATGCTTGGATCTAAACTGCTTCAGTTTACTTCATGAGGTGGTTTTGAACAGTCCCAGCAGGTCTCGGCTGTTTCCTTTAGCTGGATCTGAAGTTGTCGTTTATAATTTAATGAACTAGCGGCTCAGTCGGAGTCGCTTCTTATTTCAACCTGTTTATTACGTCTGTTGTCTTGGAGAAGGGAAACCAAACAAAGATGTGGATTTATTTTTATCACGTCAGGAAATTAAACACCCTGTCAGTCCACCTGACAACAAAGGGGGGCTGGGGGGGACCAATGCCCACTCCTAAAAACCTGATGCCAGTTTTATCCGGATTCCCATGCTTTATTTTTTTTGTGTGTGCATTTTCTCAAGTTATATGAAATTAGAACCTCATAAATATTAAAAACATTGTTTTAGAATAGTAAATAAAACATAAAAGCTAGTTTCCCTGAATAATGGGGGTTTAAGTTGAACAAACAAATGTTGATCAGCCGATGGGAGAAGGAATCCTTCAAATGTGAGACCTGGAGCAGTTTACAGAATGAAACGTCCACACGAGAGGCGCAGGAAGCTTGTTGGTGGTAGGAAGGTTTCTCTTTGTCCAAAGGGTGTGCAGCCAAATCAGAATTTTGTCCGGACCATTTCTGGAGTTTTGCATGAAATTATATGAATGTAGGCTGTGTGTTGCTCCATTACACACAAAGGAATAAACAAAACTTGTAATTACAATAATTATCTGGGAGAACTTCAGTGGTGTCCATGTGCTGGGCCCTGCCAGCAGCTGCTGCTTTCAGTCCCACCCACAGGAAACACATGAAGCTGCTCAGCTTTGAGCTCCAGACAGAAACTGCTCAGCAGAAAACTCCCGCCCTGCAGTCCAACCAGCAGCCGGTAAGTTACTTCAGCTCTATCAACTTTTAGTCTTTTCTAAACTAGAGGTCTGCAAGACATGTAACCTGACCCCTGAAGGTTTGGGAGAGGTTTTTGTTTCTGAGAATGAAAGTCTGAGCAGGAGAAAGAAGAAGAGGAACAGCAGAAAAACACTCATTCAGCGGAAACTTTGTCTGTTGGAGGCGTTAAAGACTCAAGTTTCTACAGGTTTCTATCAGGCCTTTAATAAACAGGAGCATGAGACAGACAGGAATGTTACCACACACATGTGGTTCTATATCGTTGTGAGGACTATGTTGTCCTCTCACTTTGTGAGGACCATGACTTCCAATAGAGCTAAGATATTAAGAACAAACCAAACACACACATATACCTGTTTCTATATCTATGTGAGGACTATGTTACCACCACACTTTGTGAGGACCATGACTTCCAGTAGAGCTAAAATATTAAGAACAAACAAACAAAAATCAAACACACACACATACCTGTTTCTATATCTATGTGAGGACTGTGTTACCACAAGACTTTGTGAGGACCATGACTTCCAGTAGAGCTAAAATATTAAGAAAAAACAAATATCAAACACACACACATACCTGTTTCTATAGCTATGTGAGGACTATGTTACCACAAGACTTTCTGAGGACCATGGCATCCAGTAGAGCTAAGATATTAAGAACAAACAAACAAAAATCAAACACACACATACCTGTTTCTATATCTATGTGAGGACTATGTTAACACAAGACTTTGTGAGGACCATGGCATCCAGTAGAAAAAAAATTAACCACACACACACATATACATGACTCTATATCCTTGTAAGAACTGTTATCACTAAACTTTGTGAGGACCATGGCTTCCAGTAGAGCTAGACATTAAGAACAAACAAAACAAACAAAAAATTCTCACACACACACACACACTGTGTGAGTTTTATAATTACCCACAGATGGAAAACAGATTCATAATTCCAGCTGCAGGTTGTGGATTTTCCTGTGATTGTTTTCACGCCAGCTCTTGTTCTGTTTTTTATTTGCCATTTCTGGTGAGATCTTCAGAGCAGACCTCTGCCACATATTTGTGGGAGTGGTGGCTCAGAGGTTAGAGAAGGTGGGTCTGTGATTAGAAGGTCACCGGTTCAACTTCCTGGACTGACAACATTAAAATGTGTGTGAGAAAGGTGAAACATTCACACCTGCTTCCACCCTCATCTGCCCCACTCTGGGTCCTTGAGCAAGGCCCTTGACACCATCTGCTCCCCCGGGTGTCCTAGATATCAGCTCTGCTCCACACAGAGGGCTGTGGTAGCTCGGTGGTCTGTGGTTGAGCCAGGAAGGACATCTGGTGTAAAACCAGTTGCCAGGTCTTTGTGCGAGTTGGTTCACTGTGGCGACCCCTGAGCAGGGAGCAGCTGAAAGAAAAAAAAAACTCTGTCACATATTTCTGTTTTAAAAACATTTAATTGACTCAGAAATAAAATGAATCACGTCACATTAGAGCTCAGTCAGCTGCTTCTTCTCTCCATCTTAATTTATTTTAATGACTCATTTCTTTCTATGACCTCAAAGTCAAGAATCCAACACTTCCTGCAGTTTTATTAAATTTCAACCATTTTACTCTTTGTTTTCATGATAGTTGACTTGAATTTAGCGTCTTTAAATGCAATATAGTATATAAGTTAAATGATTTTTGCATAAAAGCAGTTTTAAAGTGAAACAAACGGTTGTCAAAACTAGACCACACGCTGAAAATCAAAGAAAGTTGCTCCTTTTGTCCTCGTTTTAATCTTACATGAGTTCAGTTCAAACAAATGATGTAATGTTTTAGAAAAGATAAAATAATCAGTTTCCTGCCATCAGATGTGCAGATTAACACCAAACTGCAGCCGACATGAAAGAACTTTTGTACCTAAAGGCAATTTAATCAGTTTGTTCTTTTTACAAATACAGTATTTCTCTAATCCGGCTGAAATCAGTCTGGTTTGGCATTTTAATCTAATTTAAAATGATGTCATCTGTAAATACTGAAGTGTTTAAATGAGAATAAAACTGGGTGACATAAAGATAAATGGGTCTGTCACAACTGCAGGAAAAAGTTTATAATACAAAATTTAACCCATAAATCAAGCTCTTTGAACCCCACGTATAAAAGTAAAACAACTTTTAAGCCCCAGAATATTTAGTTTTGTGCATTTTTTATTTTATTTTATCAACAAAACTCCATTTGTGTTTGTCTTTCCAAAGTAAATCAGGTTTAGTTCTGACTGATGTGGCAACATGAGTTTTTTTTTTAATTTCACAATGAACAATTATTCAAAGGCCATTATAAATGCTGCTCGTGTGTTTGTCTAATTTAAAATCAGACAAACTTGATGTTTTTCTGCTGTTTTTACTTCAACCTCTCAGCTCACCAGATAAAATCTGATAAGAAAGAAGTGTATTTTGTGTATTTGGGATAATTTTTAAAAAGTTGTCTCTTCTGTTTGCTGCCATTTCTCTGTAAATTTATCTCCTTCCTGCAGCAGCGGCACATAAAAAACAGATAAAGCTGCTGTTTATCTGCTGCTAAACAAGAACAGCTTCTTTCAACAAAACCTATTGGATCCTAAACGTAACCGTGTGTTGATCAGCTGAGCTTAAACCTGAAACTTCTCACCAGTAAATGTAGGAAGTCACTTAAACTGGAAGAGACAAAAGTGGTAAAATGTTTTTACCTGACATTCGTCAACTAATCTGTTGGAGACGACAGATTACCACCAGAAGTTTATTACTGGAGTTTAAATCTTTGAAGAAAAGCAAAACAAATGAGAAGTTATTCCTTCAGGAGAACAAAGTTCCTCACATAATAAAAAGAGTAACAGAGTTTTGGCCACGATGAGTCCCAAGCAAACTCTTTACTTTATCTTCACACTGTCAGGAACAGAAAGAGGAAACAGATTACTCAGTTCTTTCAGGCAACATCCCCAAGAAAACACCAAACAGCTGAATTTCTGTTCTGTGGTTGATGTTTCATTTCCCAGCCTGAGAGCTTTCTCACCTCAGAACTGGAGACTGTGAAGCTCTGTCATGTAGAACCTCATGCAGACTCTGGAGGGTCTTTGGGGTCTTTGCTGGCCTGGCTGATTTGATCAGGTGTGTAAAAGTGTGAATTAGAGTGAAATTGCCTGGAAATCAAGCTCAATTAATGCTCCATTAAACAAACAGTGGCATATCTAGAGTGTTTTGATTGTAGGGGGGTGCCACTGAACTCTTGGGGTGGCACCAAAACCAAAAGCAGAATAGAATTTCAGGTTTGTGTTGCCATGCGTTGGTTAATGGAAAAATATATGGCAGTACAGGAGTTTTAGAATCCTCCTCTGCTATAAACAGATCTATTTTTATTTAGTTAGTTATTAACTTTTGAGAAAAGCACAGTCTCTACTCAACTTACTGAAGTTTGTCCTCATCTAAATTTGTATTTATAAAAAATGTTCTGCCTCAATCCTCCTGAGACCTCCATCCTAATGTTGAGGACATTGAGTTTAGACTATTTTTAGAGGGACTAGATTAGAAATGATGAATGTGCACCAAACAAAAAATGTGAGACTTCAGAGGATACCAATGGCCATGGGGGGCTAGTTCTGGGGTGGGGGCACCAATTTTGGGGGGGATGCTATATAAGGTAAAATAATTTTCAAGGCTCTAAACATCCTAGTTCTGCTGGAGTTTGTCTTAATTGTTTAGACTCTAGTTAAGATGTGAGTTTTCTTCAACGGTGACGTTCCCTTTGACGCTCTCTCATTAAGCTCAGACTGGTGACAAACTCTGGCAACAGTCGCTGTATGCTCAGTCTCTCCTATCTCATCTGCTGAAGCTTGTAACTCCTTCAGAGTGGTCACAGGTGTCTTGGTGGACTCTCTCATGATTTTCTTCTTGCACGGTCACTCAGTTTGTAGAGACAGCTTGCTCTTGGTAGATTTACACATGTTCCATACACCTCCCATTTCTCCTGGGGATGTTTAGAGCCTTGTATCCAACCAAGGTTTGAATAGATGACAGGCAAAATGTCTCCAACTGCAGAGCAAAAGTCCAGTTCATGCATTCATTCATTCATTCTTCCATTTGTTCGTTCATTCATTCATTCATTCTTCCATTCGTTCATTCATTCATTCATTCATTCATTCAAAATGGCCTGGTTGACTGATTTATTACACCAACATTTAGGCAGCAGTTTTCAAAGTGATGCTTAGAAGTTGGAATAATTCAAATTAAAAACAAAGCAGGTGACCACACCCCAGCTCCAAGGTCAAGGTCACAAATCAAGGTCAAATGTTGAACAAAGTCTTTGCTTGCCTGAACCACAAGTTCTGATATGCTCAAGGTAATTTAATGAAATTATACACATTACGGCACAGTGGCTCAGTTGGTAGAGCGTTTGCCTCTCAGCGAGAAAGTCACTGAACTAAATCTCGGCTGGGGGTCCATTCTGGGTGGAGTTTGCATGTTCTCTCCGGGCATGCGTGGGTTTTCTCCGGGTACTCCAGTTTCCTCCCACAGACAAAAAACATGCATGTTAGGCTGATTGGTAACTCTAAATTGTTCCTAGGTGCAACGTAGACTGTGAGTGATTGTTTGTCTCTATGTCCCTGTGATGGACTGGAGACCTGCCCAGGGTGTCCCCCACCTCTCACATTGTGTCTGCTCATCTGGTAAAGAGAATAGATGGATGATATGGTGTTGCATAATTTTTTTCCATCATCCCAAGGTCACAAATCAAGGTCAAAGTTAATATGAGGTCTTTGCTTTACCATTGCTATAGATTGCTGTTTAGTAGTGTAATGTGCCATATACACTATTCTTATTCATTAGAACTGTGTCTTCTGCTTTTAGGGCATGAAGACCATCTCGCTCCTCTTCCTCTCCTTCCTCCTGGGCGTGAGTGATGTTCAGGGGGGGTCAGAGTTCAGGATATGTGCTTTCAACCTTCATCACTTTGGAGACTCAAAGGCCAAGAAGAGCGACGTCATGCTAACTCTGGCCAAAGTAAGAACATGAAAACATGATGTGACTGTCAGAGGGTCATCCAGGCTTGGTGTAAAGATTAGTTTTGTTTCATAATGTGTTCAGCGCAATCAAGAGTTAATGTTTTAAACATAAATTTTCTTCTTTTAGCCTCACAATAAAAGAAACAAACTCAGTTCTGTGATTAAATATCTGCATGATTATGAGTCATAAGTAGTTAAAACATTGTCATGATATAGTGATTCTTCTTTTAGATTATTTATCTAAATTATTTAATTACTAACTTTAACGAGGTGTTTTTAAAAGCAGCATTAATATCAAGTTATTTCAATTCCGATTGTAATAGCATGCGTCCCAAAATATTACCTTATATATTAAACTTGTAATTTAATCTTTAGAGAATATTTTTGTGTTTTTTTTTTTTATGTTTTCTTTATATTAAAGTCAGCATGAGGGTGGCTTCTTCTGTGTTACTGTATGACAATAAAGGTTTTCTTATGTTAAAAAATGGGTTTGAGGTCAAAAACATTTTCGTTGCACCACCACAAGTAACTACAGGAACACGCAAATATTCCACTGAGCAGTCTGCGATCTTCACCTCATCATGTTTTATGTTTCAGATCATCACTCGCTGCAACATTTGTTTGCTTCAGGAGGTGAGAGATGCCAAGAACACAGCTGTACAACAGCTGCTTCAAACAATTAAAAGGTTTGTTTATTCACACAAACATGCTGCTATGTTTCTATCAACTGAGACTCTACACATCAGTGACTTGTTGGAGTTTCTAATTTTCAGTGTGTAACATTTAATGTTCTCGTAAAAGCGCGACAGAATATGGAGAATTACTGTTGAACTTATGTAGATCAGCACCTGAGACACAACCAGAAAATCTTTGTAACAAACCATTTTTGTCTGTGAATTTACCGCCACGCATAAATAATGCATCATAAATCAAGACTAAGAGAACGTTTGTTCTCTAAAATGTCTCCAAACCCTTTAGTTGTTGAGAACAGGTCTTCTGGGAGGACTCTAATCCTGTCACAGGATAGCTGAAAGACATATGTCCAGGGCGCCTCCCTAAGGAGGCGTCCAGGCCAGGGTCCCTCCTGACCAGATGTTCAAATCTCCTCTAGATGTGGAGGAGCAGCGGCTCTACTCAGAGTCTCTCCTGGAGAACTGAACTTCTCACCAGATCTCTTACGGGAGAGTCCAACTATACCCTGGAGGAAACTGATGAGTTTCTAGATATTATAGGTCAGTAAGACAAACCTGCTCTTGTCCTTTCTGGATTTTAGCCCTCCTGCTGTCCTTGGGTCAAAACGATCCCTGATACCTCAGTTTTAAGACCGAGACCTCGGGGTTATTTTAATGCAAGAACAGCAGGAGGTTTAAGGGTTATTTAAGGGTTCATTAGTTAGTTAAGGATTTATTTAATTTCCCTTATGGGATTAATAAAGTATTTTTGAATTGAATTAAATTGAATTGACATGTTGCTTTTGCGGCATGTAACCAGTGGTGCCATCAAGTGGGGGCTAAGGGGGGCAATAGTCACTATTTTAAATGTATAGGCCCCCCACAAGCCAGACCGTCTTATGTACATACTATCTTTATGAATTTTAATTTAAGAGAGGAGGGTAATGACTGCTGTTCTCAGTTATGGCAACTGTAACATTAAAAATCAAGACCCTGACCCCAGACTCCCGTCCCGCAGGATTTTTCACACCGTCTAGATAAGACAACAGTTTCATAAGATTTTTATGAACTTTTTAAAACTTCTGAAGGTACTCCCTCTACACATAACATGCTACAATAATGGTTAAATTAGTACCAAATCATCTACTGCTGCTGGTGATGTCACACCAGTTTCCACGTGAATTTAAAACTTTAGATCCATCTTGGAGTTCGGGATGCCAGGCCAGGCCTCACCTTGCTCCTCAGTCACTGATGAGCTCCAACAGACTCCAGGTCTTGACAGCAATAGTTGCACCCACCTGTCTGTCTTTATCTGTTTGTTAATCAGCTATGATGGTGACCACAAGTACGAAATGGTGGCCAGCGGGAGGCTGGGCAGGTCCGATACGTACCAGGAACAGTACGTGTTTGTTTACAGGTGAGCTGAGCTGCTTGATCCACCAGAACTGGTTGAAACTGCTCACATGCAGTAATAATTATGTTCTGTTTGTCTGGCTGTGTTCAGGTCAGACACAGTTACGGTCACGGATCAGTATCAGTACCCAGATGATCTACCAGGAGATGAAGATGCTTTCTCCAGAGAGCCTTTTGTTGTTCGCTTCAAAGCCCCAAGGACAGGTCAGGTTTTAGACTCCCATATCAACGTAATGAAAACGCTCTCCATATTCTCCCTAATAATTCATCATTTCCATTTGATTTTAGTCATAAAGGACTTTGTCCTCATTCCTCAACACACAACTCCAACCAACACCACCAAAGAGCTCGACGCTCTGTATGACGTTCTGCAAAAAGTGAGGGAGATGTGGAAAGTTGAGGTAAAGGAAAACGTTTATGCAAAGTATCTGTGCTGAAGAACTCAGAGCATCGGTCCATCACCAAGATTTAAATAAGATGATTCAAGCTTATTTACTAATAAGAGTATCACATACAGCAGAGTATGCACCCATCAACAAACTATTACACAGCAATCTATAGGAACGGCCCAGCCAAAGACTTTGTATAACGTTTGACCCTGATTTGTGACCTTGACTTTGAAGCTGGGGCGATGAACGTATCTGAAACACTCTTTTTAGTGATGATGCATACATGTATGAAGTTTTGTCAAATTATCTTGAGCGGATCAGACATTATGGGTGGGACAAAAGAATGGTGATGATGCAGAATATACCATTATACGTGTAAAAGAATCAGAGATTTTGTTTTAAAACCCGACGATCAAATCCTCGTTCATGCGTTCTATTCCAGTCGACTAGATTACTGTGATGAATTACTTCAAGGTTTGCCAAAAAAAACACACAATACGACAACTCCAGCTGGTCCAGAATGCTGCTGCTGGACTCTTAAAGGCCAAACAAATCTCAGCATTTAACTCTGATTCTTCATTCACTGCAGTGGTTACCAGTTTCTTACAGAATACACAAAATATTCCTTCTTGTCCATAAATCCCTAAACAGCTTGGCTTCACAGTACTTAACAGACCATCTTGTACATTACAAACCGCCCAGGCCTATTTGTGGCTCTAAAGCAAAGTGAGAAAACTCTAAAAGATCCTGTAAATATTCTTCTTCTTTTGGCATATTAAAATATTCTGTAAATAAGAAGCATTAAAGTTAGCATGACTTTCTTTGATACCACAAGAAAACTTTGAGATTAGTCAGCCTGGTCCTTAAATCTGACTCTAAGTGGGATCGTCTCTGTGTGTGAGAGCAGAATGTGATGCTTCTCGGGGACTTTAACGCCGACTGCGGCTACCTCGCCAAGAAGAACAGGAATAAAGTGCGCCTGATCACAGACCCCAACCTCTACTGGCTCGTACCAGAGAACAGTGACAGCACCGTCAAACTGAGCACGTCCTGCTCCTACGACAGGTGAGTTGAACTAAAACGCCTGATTCCAACAAACGTTCAGGAGTTTTTGAGAAAACTCATGTAGGAACTCAGAGGATCTTACCACACCATACCATTTTATTTATAAAGCGCTTAAAACATCGACAAGGCCAACCAAAGTGCTGTACAAACAAACAACAGGTAACACATAGGCAACACACAAAATTAAGTAAAAAAACAGAATATAGACATAAAATTGTCGCAGATAATTCATTCAACCTTTATTTAGGCAGGTTAATCTCATTGAGCCTCGAGGACTCATTTACAAGAGAGACCTGGCTACAAACTAAGGATGATGACAACAGTAACAGTAGATTTTCCTTGGACAATCAACAATAGATAAGAGAGAAGTACCGATTTTTTAATAAACATAATAATAAACATAATAAACAATAATAAACATAATAAACATAATAATAATAAACATAATGACCAAACAACATCTTAAAAGTGACCACCACAGTCAGAAGCTTACATCCTATCATCACGGACATGAATGCCACGTTACATACCATCAAAATGATCGTCTCAAATACGTCCTCACAGTCACCTGATGTTAAAGGTGCTGATACTTATGAACACTTATTGACAATTATTAACACTTATTAATGCTTATTAATACTTATTAACACCCAATAACATATAGGTGGATTGAGCACAGGTCGGCATGGTGGCACAGTCAGTAGAGCTGTTGCCTTTCAGCAAGAAGGTCACGGGTTCAAATCCTGGTCCTGGATCTTTCTGGGTGGAGTTTGCATGTTCTCTCTGTGCATGCGTGGGTTTTCTCCGAGTACTCTGGTTTCCTCCCACAGACCAAAAACATGCAAGTTAGGCTGATTGGTAACTAGTCTCTATATTGTTCCTAGGTGAGAGTGAGCGAGTGAGTGGTTGTTTGTCTTGTTTGTCTCTATGTGTCCCTGTGATGGACTGGAGAACTGTCCAGGGTGTCCCACACCTCTCCCACAGTGACAGCTGAACATGGGCACCAGTGACCCCCGTGACCCAAATAGAAAGAAGCGGGTAAAGATAATGACTGAATGGCTGGCTGGATGGATGGATGGCTGGCTGGATGGCTGGCTGGCTGGCTGGCTGGCTGGCTGGCTGGCTGGCTGGCTGGCTGGCTGGCTGGCTGGATGGATGGATGGTGATTGTTTGAACTTGTGTTCTCATTTCTATTTTACAATCCAAAAGGGAAAATGCTTGAGCTCTTATTTTGAAAAGCTGATTTGAGCAAAGAAATCATAACCATTGCTGTAACTGATTTGGACGAATAATAATAATAATAACAATAATACATTTGTAATATAAAAAAATCTTCAAATTGTTGATTCAATTTGACATGTTCACATATTTTACAAACCTGAAGAGCCAATCATCTTATGGGCAGAACTGACTGAATAACACCACCGATTAGGTTAATTAACATTTATTAATATAGCATTTATTAGTCCTCTACTATTTGTTTGCACTTGTTTCATGTCAGACAAGTGTAAAAATGTTTCTCTTTTTTTGCTTTGACCTATTCTGGTTTACATAAAGATTAAGAATTTTTATTTTATTTTATTTTATAAAAGCCAAAGCTGTGCAGAACTGCTAAACAACTGCAGCAAATACTTCTAAGTTCAACCGAGCGATCCCAGTGTCCATGTGTCACAGTTAACATTGCTGTAACAGCAGTTGTATAAATCTCTGTGCAGGAGTAGCAAGAGCTCAAACAAGAAGAGCAAAAAGATTGTTTTTCACTTTGCCTTGGAAAAGTTTTTGGCACTCAAAGTGCTTTACTGTACAACTTATCTCCACCTATTCAGTTCCAGGTCTATGTGTGCAGCAGTGGCATTGTGGGTCCATTACCACTTATCTCTTGCTGGCCAGGTGTTCTACTGACAGACCTTTGTTGGTAGACTCCCACTTCAGTCCACTGACAGCTGGTCCAGCTGAGGAACATGCAAAGGCATGTGGAACTATCTTTAAAACGGTGTCCTGTATACTCCTCTGCAGGATTAAGTGGCACATAGTGTCTTAGACTCATCAGTCTTCTCCAAAAAAAATAAATAAAATAAAATAAAATAAAAATAAAAAACGGTGTACTGTATACTCCTCTGCAGGATTAAGTGGCACATAGTGTCTTAGACTCATCAGTCTTCTCCAAAAAAAATAAAATAAAAATAAAAATAAAAAAAATAATAAAAAAAACGGTGTACTGTATACTCCTCTGCAGGATTAAGTGGCACATAGTGTCTAAACTCATCAGTCTTCTCCATGGGCTTCATTCCTGTTGCCAGGCATCCATTCAACATTATCCCATGTTCTGCCAGCCAGGATACTTTTATTCTAATTCACTCAGCAATCCCTTAACATCACCCAGTAATCCACTCCTGTTGCAACAAGAATCACCCGTTTTCCATCTTAATCACAGAAAGTCACAGCAAACAGCAACTCTAATTTATAACACTGTTTGGGTCTTTCAGAATTCCCTCAGAAGGAAACGCTGCTGCTCAGCAACTGAGCGACATTTGGTTTGGTGGCGTGAAATTACAACTTGTGACCAAACGCAGTACTTCTACTCTTCTGTCAAGAAAACAGAACAAAGAAATGTAGGTGAATCGAAACATGCAAAGCAGGTCCTTCCTGTTAATAAACGAGCCTCAAGACACAACTAACTAAAAAATATATATATATACAGTATATGAAAAACAGAATACAGGTAGTCCTCGGTTTACGATTGAGTTCCGTTCCAACGGGCCGAACGTAACCCGATTTGAACGTAAACCGGAGATCACACAAGCCGCTACTTATACACTTACATGTACGGTACTGTAGTTACCAAGCACTCCGCCTATCCTAACACAGTACCCTACATAATGTTCACAAAACACCTACATGTACAGTACTGTACATTTTGATGAATAAAATACATTTTATTGATAAATAAAAAATAGTAATTTCTTACTTTGAGCTGGTCAAGCCTGTCTCATAGCATGTTAGCTTGTTGCACGTCCGACCTCTGCAGCTTCACGCGGTCCAAACTGTTTACAGGAAGGACTGTAAGCATATTAACTTCATAC
>JAVCKU010000173.1:10674597-10685715 GCA_032273985.1 Hypsolebias coamazonicus
CTGGACAATGTGTCAGCCTCATGGACAGAAACTGGAAGTTGGTTCCACCAGAGAGGAGCCTGAGAACTGAAAGATCTGCCTCCTATTCTACATTTGGAAACTCTAGGAACCAGAAGTAAACCTGCAGTCTGAGAGCAAAGTGCTCTGTTAGTAAAATATAGAACAATAAGATCTGTAATATAGAACGAACAGATACAAGTTTAGCGGTTAGCACTGTTGCCTCAGAACAAGCAACCCGGGCTCGATCCCCGGGTCGGACCTGGGCTCTTTCTGTGTTTCTGTTTGCAAGTTCTCCTCATGGGTTCTCTCCAGGTACTCTGGTTTCCTCCCACAGTACAAAGACATGCGTGTTAGCTGCTTCAGGCCTCCACTGCAGAAGAGATCTGTGGTCTCTATGGGATTTGCCTGGTTAAATTAAAGTGAACAATAAATAATAATAGTAATAATAATAATATATACACGTACATGCGTGTTCATGTCACAGCGTCACGTGTTCCTGAACGTTAGCCCGTCTGTTTTCTGTTTGTAGGAGATCCTTGCACCATCTCCTCTCAGATGGAGCTGGAAGAAGCTTTTCGGATTCACAGTCGGACCAAGAGATCTGGACTGATGCTGCACGGTGAGTTGCTTCTCAAGTAAAGAGTTTACTGTTATCAAGTAAAACCCCACCTTTATAATTGATACTAGAGCTGGCATGGGTTTAAAATAGTGTTTTTAGGTTTTATAATTAATCTCATTTACATTTTATTCACACGTTTATCAAAGCTCTACCAAATGAGCCACCGTGCTGCCCCAAATATTTTCAATTCTAATAAATTATGGTTGATATCTGAATCAATGAATAAACATAATTGAATCAAAAAAGTTAGATCAGGTCGTCTGGACAGATTCTTCTTGGTTGAAACGTTTTGTCTTTTGTCTGAAAGACTTCATCAGCTTGAGGTCCGCCACAAACTGTTGTACAAATAACATCTTTTCAAAGTGGATCAAACCAGTCTGCTGTGAACTTCCAGAAGCTAATTTTTCACATGTATAAGGAGGACCATCAGTCTAACAATCGTTCATTAGTGGCCTGATGGCCACTTGCTGTTCACAGAACCAGCCTGAGGACACCCCGGCCAAAGTGGCTCAAAAAGGAAACGTACATGAACTTAAACAACAAAACGTTTTTTTTTTTAGTCTTGTATAGTAATTTAAGGTATATTTACAGATGAGTGCAAATTCAAGGTGCAAATGAAATATTTTTAATAATGATGATGACATTTATGATAATAAACATAACCACCAATAAAAAAGTTAAAGATAAAGCGACTGCAGTTTCAGCAGTCTCCACTGAGACCATCATTTGGTCTCCGTGGGCCGGTCGGATCATCTACCTGTAGACGGCAGAGACTCCTGAAGGACGGCTGTAGCGTTAGCTTCAGTACCGGTGTTAACAAACACCCGTTTTCTTTTACATCAAACCTTGATGTGCTGTGGTGATGAGAAAATTCCTTCTGGCACAGTTTACACACGACTTTGTTCTTCTTCATGCTACCACTAGGATTTTATTTTTTAAATTTACCGCCCAACTCGTCCTCCATTTCTATTTAACAAACGTCTTGAGCTACGTGCTGCATGTTTTAAACAAACTTTAGGGGCGTCACTGCCACCTACTGGGCTGGAGTGTGAACAGCAGCGTTATCTGTAGAGCTCAACCGATTTGGAAATTTTCTCTGTCGCCAATACCGATATTAGGAGGGGCGACCACCAATAACAGATATAATGTCTGAAAAGTTTTGAGCTTTGTTCACCCCCATGAATCTAAGGACTGAGTCCTATAACTACTGACAACGGGGCTCACGTGAAGGCAGTGGAACTGAACACTAAGTTTAGCTTGCTAACTTGAGAGGCACGTAGCTAATGACAAGCAGGTTGGAGGATTGAAGAGAATTTATGATTGTTGATTTTTTTTTTATTTTACAGATAATTATAAAATAAACTTACCATGCTCTGTTCAGCAAAATACGCCACACAGTATTGCTCCCTGCTTAGTCTGCACTGAAAGTGAAACTTAAGTGAACGGCCACGACTTGAAAATGGTCTTCATGCACCCTCTGCTGGATACTTTCTACAATTACAGCTGGTTCCAGCATTTTAGTGGTGAAAATGACAAGTGTTTATATCGGCGCATAATGGGACAATTATCACAGAAACCAATATGTCCCCAAACGTTTATATCGGCCCAAATTATTGGCCCTACCGATATATTGGTTGGGCTGTAGTTATCAGTGTTAAAAAGAGGGGAGCTGAGGTGTGATTAAATGAGCTAGTTTTTTAAATGTATTACTTTTATCTGTAATTAAATAAAGCATTAAAGTCTTGGCCCTAACTGAGTCACAAAAATCTCATTTTCTGTTATAAATAATGACTCTAGCACAGAAAAATCTTCAGAAAATTAATAAGAAAATCTGAATTTTTAAACATTTTAGACTTTCAAATGTTAAACAGTTGAAGGAAAACCTGGATTTTTTTCCCTCTAAAGTAAGTTTGTGCCAAAGATTTCACATCAACCCATCATTTTGCCTTTTAAACTTTCAAATCCCTCCATTTTTTAAATGTCTGTTTATGATCTGCTGACCGTGGAGAATACAGTAGTGTAAATCCCTTTTACGTTTTAAATTTAAATTTTGTGCATTTTAGAAATGTTTTTTAATCAGTTTTGTTTATGAACTGGAGCTCCTTCTCTCATTTTCACTCTTAAAACTCAGTTCTGAGTCAGAGCAGCTTTTGCATCAAATCTAGTTTAAATCTTTTGCTTAGTTGCATCTTGTTTCATTTCTACCTTAATATTATCTCTAGTTGTCTTTGGTCTGTCTACAGGTGCATAAAAAAAAAAAAGAACCGTTTTATAGTTTTATTTAACTGTTATTGATCTTATAACTTATAAAAACCGTACCAGAATCAAGTCTGGGAATGTTTATTAATCTACTTTTATATACATGTTACTGTCAGATGCTGTTAAAAAACTAAAATATATATTTTACAAGAACGGCTTCAATGTAACAGAAATCTGTTGATCTACAGATTCACCCTAAAATAATCAGGTTACATTAAAAGTTGCTGCTGTTGTTCCCCTTTATGTTTTATTTTCCTTTAATTATAGTAAACAGAATAAATAAACTTTTTACAACCTTTGTCTGTTACAGTTTTCCCCAGCATCCCGGAGAAGCCCGGCATGCCGTGTCCCGGAGAAGACAGTGAGTGAAAATCTCTTTTTATTTTTCACCTTGCTCTGAACCCGATTTCCTCTCAACTTTTCCAGCGGTGTTTCAGAGGCGGCACATCTGGATTTAATGTCAGAAAGATTAGATTTGGATTCCTGAGTTAAATATTAAATGTTTTCAAGAAAGATACCGTAAAAATCAGTCTTTACTGATTTACTATTTTATACTCCTTCTTCTGCTCAACTTTTGGTTGGTTTTCTCTTATTTCTTCCTGTTGTGAATTTATTCATGAAGGATCTGAAATCACCACAACAACTCATCACGGGAGTCTGGATTTTATTTAAAAACAAGAAACAAGTTCTGAACAGTTATCACATTTACATGAACACTGACAACCTAGAACAGAAAGTTAAGATGTTTGTAAAATACAAATGAGCAAATTAGCTCTTCTTTCTTTTCTTTATTTTATTACAGATTTTTATTTTATTTTAATTAATTGGAAAATCCTCCATGTTGCACTCGGTTTTATTCCAATACGCCTCCTTCAAGGCTTAGAAACAAAATATTGCTGGATCATTTCTGGTGTGGACGAAGCCCCACCTCTGCTAGCTTCTGAAGCTCGTCTGTTGATTAGTGTCTGGGTAAACCTGCGGACAAACAAACTGAACGAGCCTCGTGTGCTTCGAGGCTGCACACGTTTAAAAGCTGTTCTGTAATGAAATGGGACCAGATTTCTCTTTAACCCTGCACAATGATGAAGCTCCGCAGAGCAAAGGGCGCGCTGTAATTAAAAGCTCCAGGTTTGGGCTCTCGGGGACGTCGTCGTGCTCATTCAATTTCATGGCAGCCCTCTTATCAAAGAACATGATACTTTATTTCAAATTGAACAGTTCACCCCAAAGACCTGGACTCGCCAGCGATGAATTTCTCTCTCTGGATTCTCTCATGAACTTTTGAGTCCAAAGAAATGAAGACAGAATCGTGCTGCGGTGAAGAGTTTGGATTCCCCAGCGGTCAACGGGTTGACGAACACGGTGACAGACACTTTCAGCTGAGTGTTCAGTGAGTGATGGAGCTGATGTTTAGCTGATGTTTACAGATGTGAATGGTCCCATTTATTTGGGCAAATCTGTAGTAAAATAAAAACTGTTTCTCAATCTGGGTCACAAATGGAGTGAGAGATGGATTGACAACGAATTGGAGCCATGTTCGCAGTAATGAGGGTGTTGTTCTGGTCTGTGGTGGTGAATAAAGATCTGAGAAAAAGTCATGCGATGGCAGATTCAAGTGGCTGGAACAATCTTCTGTCGTGTGTCCAGCCTTAGAGACGAGGCGAGGAGCTCGGAGTAGAGCCACAGCTCCTCCTCGTCGTAAAGCGTCAGCTGAGGTGGTTCATCGTTTGATTAGGAGGCCTCCTTGGTTAGACACGTCCTGCTGGGAGGAGACTCCTCAGAACTCGTTACAGATTATAAATCTCTGGTTTGGGAAGACCTCGAGGCTCCCCAGGAGGAGCTGGAGCGTCTCTGGGGAGACCCGTCCACAAATAAGCAGCAGAAAATGGACGGACAGAAGAAGAATATGGGTTTTACAGTTTATTTATTTATTTTATAGAAGAAATTGTGATATAGCCCAAGTAATGAAACAAAAAGTTAACCTACTTTACTCAGAACAGAGATTAATTAATCCAACAATTTTTAGGTTTTAAGCCATTCAAACTGCAATATGTATATATTTATTTAAACTGTCACTAATTTTCCTTCAGATTGGTTCTGTTGGTTGCTCCTACAGTTTATCAAGGAATTAAAATCTATATTTTTATTTAAGACTAATGGAGACATTCTGTTATCCAGAACTTATCCGGTGTTAATCAGTTAATCCAAAAATGCTGATGTATATTCTCAATAAACCATAATAATCTAAAACATTTGAACACATTTGACTTGAAGTTTAACGAGTTTATTTTCATTTATGGTTTATTTATTGATACATCTCATAGGTAGAACTCACCCGGCCGTGACGGTTAGAAAATTTAGATAAAATATAAGAATCATATTGAAAGTCCTGGTGAAGATTGGGCCAGAAGTCACCAGAGGTTTGTGCACGTAAACAACACTTTCAATGCTCCAGATGTGTGAAAACTAAAATAAAGTTGGGTCTCAGAGGCTCGTGATGATTTCAAGAGAAAATTTGTTGCACAGTTATTTTTTTAAATTCCTGAAACATGAGGGTGAGGCCGTGCGACTTTGTTTGTAGTGTGTCAGCAGCAGTTTCAGCTGTGAAGCTGCTGGAGAATATTATAGCTGCTAAATGGATCCATCGAGATTTCCATGAAGGATCCTTAAAAGCTGGACTTGAAATGACTGTGAGGCGACGACACAAAGAACTGACAGGATCTTCTGTGAGCCACGAGAACTTTAAGAGTTTGATCTTTGCATCTGACATTTTAATAAACATCTAAATATTATTTTCCCTCTCCCCTCACTCTGTTTGCTGCCCCCACCCCCATCGCTGTGTTTGCCATGGCGGCAGGTTTCTGCAGCTTTTGGACCAGACTCCTGGGTGAGAACGTTTGAGTTGTATTGTAGGGAATTCCTCCGTTTCTTTTTCTGAGACAGACTCAGTTTTCTGTTCGAAGCGAGGAGTTGGAACTCGTTCTGAAGGTGCGTTTGAACAGACACACACCTCGTGCGCTGCTTGTTGTGCTTGTGTGCGTCTCCTCTTCAACCTTAATCTGCTTTCTGCTGATGTTGGTCATCTGGGCAGAGGACAGGAGTGTGGGAGGACGGAAGGGACGATAAGTGGAGGGAAACATTGTTATTCATTCATTTACAGAGTGTTTATTGTCAAGGCCAGCTCCAAACTCCTGCTACAACATTCACACACTGATAACTCCCTAAAATGACTCAATATGAACGGACCAGCTGTTCTACTCAGAAATACAGTTAACGTTTCCAAACCTGCGACTCGGACAGTAAATAACTTTAATTTGTCAGAGCAGATCATCTGTAACCAGCCGATATTAAAAAAATTGATTTTTTTAAAGTCAAACACTTTATCTATTAGTAATAGAAGTACTATATTTTTTGCCCTATAAGTCACACTTTTTTTTTTGCATGCTCTGTGACTTATACGCCAAAGCGATGTATATATGGATTTTTCCCATACTGTATTTATAAACCAATTTCTGGCTGCAATGTGACTGTTTTCATTCATTCTGATCATTTTCAGCCGCTAGATGGCACTTGAGTTGTATGGCATGCCGTTGTGTCATGTAATGGGTAAAAGTGGCTATTAATGACACAATCGGCTTGCCACAGAAAGACTCTGTCGTCTGCCTGGAGCAACCGTCAAATCGGCTTCAATTTGCTGCGCCGCCCTTGACTGAGATACACCTTTAGTACAAAGTTGAGCAAACAAATAAATGTTTTAGGTGCTTATCTTGTTAAATTTCAGAGAAATGGACAGTGACTCGTTCCTCCGTGTGGTCATGTTTCTGCGTATCGGCTTTTAAAATCCAGCTGGTTTAACCATCAAAGTGCATTTATTAAGCAAAAGTCAGACTGAGAAACACCTGGCTATACTTTTGAGTAAACAAATAATTGTTTTTAAGTGTTAATCTTGTTAAATTCTTGTTGAAGCCCTCCAGTGCACACTCCCGTGACTGCCATTTAGCAGCCCATCGATTTTTGGTACAACACTGGCCCACATTCCAGGTTGTCAGCGGTGACGCATAATAGATGTGACATATACAATGAAGTGATATATTTATGGATTTTTCCACTTTGTTAGACATATTTGGACTGATGCGACTTATAGGGTGGTGCGACATGTACGGCGGAAAATATGGTAATATTTATTTTCTAACGTTCTAGAGCAAATGACTTAAAAATAATCCATTTTGATTTGTACGTGAGTTTGTATGACTGGTTCAGTTCCTTCTCAATGCTGTTTTTATTGTTTTTAAGTTTGAGCTTCAAAATCTTTAGATAATTGTTTTTTATTATTATTTTAGAGGAGAGTTATAGTTTTACAGCCATGATTTAAACAGAGCTTCACAATTTATAATTAAATTTAAGTGATGGCACTTATTAATTTTATGACCAGGTGTTTTCTTCAATTTTATAAAATTTTAGGTGTTAAGAGGAAATAAGATGAGTTTATTTATCCCACAATTAGGAAATTCAGATGTCACAGCAGCAACAAGAATGCACAGAAAAAAAAAAGATTTTCAAGATATTTACATAGAAAGTTATGTTGCACATATAAATATATAGAATTAGAGCATGACCAGCATGTAAATTTTATCTATCGCTGATATTGGGCGGGTACAGCGACCGCCGATAATGATAAAATGGCTGAATTTTTTTATATTTGACCGCCCCAAGAATGTAAGAAAACAGCGAGTGGGGCGGGGCCTGTTTATTTAGCACAGCTGCTAGCAACATTGAAGCTAAGCTAATCAGATCCACACTGTAATTAGTCCCACAGTAGGTTTACCAGTGGTGCACTGGTCATAAAAACAATCTTCCTCATGTGTGTTCACATTTTCTATCCTCCACTATTCACCATGAAGTTATCAAGTGTGTCACAAAAATATAAACTAAACAAATAAACACCTTTACCTGTTCAGTGTTGAAACAGTCAGTCAAGTACGGTGAAGGTTTAGTTAGCAGTGTCCACAGCAGAGTTTATTATTTTTCTTTACAGAAAGTAAAGATTTGAGACAAACAATGCATTTTATTGAGGACAACAAAGACAAAGTTACTAACTCTGATATATTTTATCTCTACGTTAGATTTATTGTTCTGGATAAAGTTTTATTAGACACAAGCCTGTGCTCGTTATCTAAACGTTAGCTTGCTAACTTGAGAGCCACGTAGCTAATGACAGGCAGGTTGGAGGATTGAAGAGAAATTATTATTGAATTTTAAATTTTTTTTATTTTACAGATCAGTTAAAATAAACTTACCATGCTCTGTTCAGTTAAATACAGATATTTTACTAACAGACACACTCAGATATGTAAAACATTATAAAAGTGGCACAGGTTGACTTCATTTTATTTAGACAGTGTGTGTGCGTGTGTGTGTGTGTCAGTGGAAATGGATGGTGCGCTGAACTCCCCATCAGCATCAAGCACCGCCCACTCTCAGCCCCACCTCCCTCCTCCACGCTGTCACCTCTTTTCTTTTTCCCAGCATCCTCCTCTCCTCCGCCGTGTGGCACCGCCGTCTCTCCTGGGCGGGGCCTGCGTCTCTGCTGCGTCGCTCAAAAAGCCCACAGAGTGAACGTGAAGGACGGGGGGGCAGAGGGTGTGTGTGTGGTGGGGGGGTGTTGTACCACGCTGCACTCATTAGGGGCAGATAAACAAAACCGGAGCACTCTTTGTTTATTTAGTTTATGATGAGGCTGTCATGCCCCTCCCCCTCTAAAACACCCGTATAGACTCCTCTGAGGACTATTTGAGACACAGACAAGGGAATCGAGAGGACATAGAGCAACTATCAGCTGTGAGCGGGGGGGGGGGGGGGGGGTCAGAATGAGAAAGGAAAAAATTAAATAAAAATCAGGAAGAAGGGAGAGAAAGAGGGAGGGATCACCAGAGAGAGAGAGAGAGGGAGAGGAGGGGATGTAGCACGGTGTGCATCCTCGCCGGCTCTCCACACACACACTCACACACACACACACACATATGCCCCCCCACACACACATTTAGCCTGGATTATGTGCTGATAGAGGTGAACAGAAAGGGAAGGAGGCAAACTGGTGAGCTATCTGATATTTATCCATCCATCGTTTGTTCCATCTCTCCGTCTTTCCCATCAGTCTGTCTTTGTTTCCTCTTCAAACCCCACAAAGAACACATCTATTTTTATTTTTCACGAGTTTGCCCGGATTATTTTTTGTGATCGGTCTTCCTGTGCGATGTGGGAACGACTCCTGCCTCATCACGTCCCACACCGCAGGTGGAGACGGTGCAGCCGGCTAGCTGTGTTAGCTTTAGCTCTGGGTCTGCTGGCAGCAGCTGCACCTGCGGCGCCGCCGTGCAGAGACGGCTGCATCCTCATTGTGCTGCCTCATTTATCAGACCGTTCAGATGTGCTGCACGTCAGAGCCTCCAAGATCTCCTCTGGCATGTCTGATGCTGTCCTATCATGGGATGTGTTTCCACCAGAGAAGCTGCTGCTTTCAGGACATTAGGTGGCGTTAAAACGTGTGGAGGATGAAACAGAAGCTTTGATCCAGAGGTTGCTCTCTCCGTGTGCATCCACCGGATGCAAAGCCAAGTGTTGCTTCGTCTCAGCCGCTCACGATGCAGAGATGTCTGCATTTGCGTGTCCGGAGACATTTCAGAGCATTTTTCACTTCGTAATGGTGCAGCTATCTGCTGCTAAGTGTGTGTTACAGGAAAGCATAGAGACAGAGGGTGCACACATCTGGATAGATGTACCTTAGTTGGTTTGTTCAGCTGTGATGTAAACCAGTCTGTCTTTGGAGGAAACTTTATTTATTAAATCTGAGGGAATAGCACTGGTGATGTCATCATGGTTCAGGTTAAACTTTGTTAAAAAACACTATTTTAAGCTGTTTTTTTTTTTTTTTTGTTTAAATCGCAGCTTCACTGATCTAAATGAACATATTGCAGTAGACGATACTGTTGAGTTGAAATCACTTTATAAAAACAGACGTTTCCTTTTTGTTTGCTGCATCTAGGGACGAACCGGTAACACATTTGTTTCAAATCGAATAGAAAGCGGGGCTGTTCAACTGGCGGCCCGGGGGCCAAATCAGGCCCATGAGTGAGCTCCGTTCGGCCCACCAGTGAGCTCATTTTTGAATAAAACTAGATTTTAAACCATAAAACAAACTTAACGAGAATAACTGCTGGATGTTGGGCCCCTGAGCTCTTGGCTTTCAGTAACTGTGGCCCCCTGAGCAGTTTAGTTGAACAGCCCTGGAGTACTTGTTGAGTACTTACTGATACCAAGTACTAACTGCCTTTTGTACTTTTCTTACAACTTTAAATGCAAACCTAATCCGTCCTAAGTGTTTGTACTGTATGATAAGATGTTATACTGTTGATGCGTTATTTTCCATTTAAAAAGCAGACAAACCAAACAATCATAAATTGCAGCAGAAGAATTATTTCTACCTGAACATACTTTCAGTCTCTCAGCTCTTTAACTGTCATCCAGATTCAATGGGAGGAGTGGAGACGACAATACTGTATAAGTCACTGCTTTGATGCATTAGCCTAGCATTAGCTTAGCGCCTTCCACGGAGAACGTGTCGGCAGCTTCTGCTCATTAAGCAACATTTTAAGGACTCGTAGCAGAAGCCTCTGATAAGCAGTCGGTTGTGGTCATATCCACTCCTCCGTCCTCAGAATGATGTAGATTGGATCCACTCACTGCTAACTCTGGGTGACTCCTGGACGCCCCGCGGGCTCTACGTTCTCTGGCCAACAGCTCAATGGTGCTGATGATGGAGGCCTTCATCAACCTCTTCCCAGGAGCTGAGCAGTGAGATTAGTTGGAGAACTCGGGCTCAGATCTGTTTATTCCCTCAAACCTCTTCTGCTCAGGCGTTCACTTTGAAATACCTCCACGTGGCTTCTTCTGGTGTTTATCTTTGTTTATATTCAAGTTTATCTCCAACTGGAAGGAGTGTAGGTCAGGGAAAAGGAGAACCTGCCTCCACATGGCTGACGTTGCTGCTTCTCTGCCACCAGACTGAGAAGTGAAACTCACGCTACCGTAAAGTGGTAATAAAATACTTTTACTAGTACGAGTACACAGCCTATCAGGAAAATACTAGTATCAGTGCATATCTAACCTCAACATCTCCATCCATCCATCCATCCATCCATCCATCCATCCATCCATCCATCCATCCATCCATCCATCATCTT
>JAVCKU010000173.1:10720171-10730660 GCA_032273985.1 Hypsolebias coamazonicus
CACAACATCTCGCACACACACACACACACACACACACACACACACACACACACACACACACACACACACAAAAACATTTAGGTTTCCTTTCATTCCCTGTTCAGTTCCAGTCCGGAAAAACACTCATCTCCACAACTACAAACATTAACCAGCGACAAGGAACACTGACGCACCGTTTGTTCTACTCAGATTTTGAACTGGGAACAACTCTCATCTACTACCACTCCATATTTGAGCTCAGTAAAGTCGACTGAGTCGTAGCCAGTTTGTGTTTTCTAAGGTTGAGTCTTCAAACAGGTCAAAACGTGATCTGTTGTTGTTCTTTCCTGAGTGCTTTAGTAAAATCCCTCTCTTGGTTTCAGAGATATTTTTCTAACAGACAAACACAAGATGAGAAGATAATGACAAATCGAGAAATAGTTCATGTTTGGTAGATGTCACTGTAATTCATGCATTAACAACCCTTGGAGTAATATTTTAAATTAATTTACCCTCTTTATTTTTTAACCTCAAGGTATTTTCAAACAGTCTAAATGAAGGTTTTTGTTTTTTGTTCATGCTGTCTTCAAGTTGTGCACTAAAGTACCATATTTTTCAGACTATAAGATGCACTTAAAACCCTTTAATTTTCTCATAAATGGACAGTGAGCCTTCTGTTATTAATTCTGGTTGTGCTTACTGACCCTCAAACAGATTGTATGTGGTTATTGTGAATGAGTTGAATAAAGTTTGACTTATCTATTTTGTTTTGCTTAATGCACTTTATAATCCGGTGCGCCTTATAGTCCGAAAAATACGGTAAGAACACCAATATCAAGGTCAAAATTCAAACAAGGTATTTGCTTTTCTGGACCATAACTTCTGATCCGCTGAAGATAACTTAATGAAACATGATACACATGAATCATCACTAGACAGAGTGTTGCATACTCCAGCTTCAAGGTCAATGGCAAAAATGAAGGTCAAAGGTTATACAAGTTCTTTGCTTGTCTGGGGCGTCACCATAGATCGCTGTATAATAGTTTGTTGACGGGTGTATAACATGCCATATGCAGCACTTGTTCTTGTTGTGTCTTTGTGGTTTGTTGCTAAAACTAAACTTAAAAACTAGAGAAATTGCATTACCTGTCAAAATGCAATGTGACTACTTGTTGCAGAATAACTTGCTGAAAAACAGCTGAAATTAGCTAAAAACATGCTGAAATGGAAGAACAAGCTTAAGATAGCAGAAGAAAGAACACATATTCTGAATTTGGGTTAAACAAGCAGAAATGAGCACAAAATGTAGTTAATTAGCCAAAAAAGCTGAAATTAGCACAAAAATTGCTGAAAATTAGCTGAAAAGGCAGAAAGAAGCAAGTACCAGAAGGACGTAGAGAGCACAGTTTTGCTGAATTAGGCTGATAAAAGTTTAAATGAGTGCAAAAAATGTGGAATTAGCTGGAAAAGCTCAAATTAGCATTAAAAACAAATAAATAATTGCTGAAATAGTTGAAATTTGCAGAAATAAGCTGAAAGGAGCAGAAAGAAGTTAGAAGTACAAAAATGTCTTAGTTAGCAGAAAGAACCTGAAAGGAGAACAAAACAGCTGAAAACAGCTGAAAGTAGCAGAAAATTTGTTTAAATTTGCAGAAAGAAGCTGAAGTAGAACAAAATGTGAAAAGAGCAGTAAAAGGTTGTAAACGGATCTAAAGATTTGAAGGATTAAAAACTGAGTTAATTTAGTTTCTGTGAGAAAAAATGGCAGAAAAGGCTAAATATTTCAAAAAGCTAAAGTTGAACCAGTACCAAGAGTCATGGCAGGATTGTCCTGAAAGAGCTGAATGTTTTTATGTATGATTTGTTGAAACTGACAAAAATTGTGGCCCAAGGAAGATGCCAAATAAAGGTATGGAAGAAAAATGGGTCACTGTAGAGCAAATGCTTCATAAACATTCACACAATGAACTGAAAAGGATTCGACAAAACAAACTCAGAGTAAAACGTGTTTTTGAGAACAATCATGTTTGCAGAGTTTGTTTCCTCTGGAGTTTCACCTGCACATGGTCAGCTCCTTCAGAGATGTTCTTTGTTCTCAGTTCTCTTTTAACTGTTCTCTCTTCACTGTTCTCTTTTCTCTGGTCACTTTTCTATGTTCTCATTTCATTGTTCTCAATTCTATTTTCTCAGTTCATTGTTCTCATTTCTCTGCTGTCAGTTATCTCTTTTCTGTTCTCGGATCTCAGCTGTTCTAAGTTATTTCTTCTCTGTTCTCTCTTCTTGTTGTGACGCTGCAGCCAGACGATGAGCACAGACCTGAACTGAAACTTCATAAAACTGCACCACTCACACAACCACACCGTTACTGCAACTTTGACACGTCCAGTTTGTTCTCCCCTCTGTTCTCGTTCCGTTGGAAGCGTAAATGCTGTTGGACTCGACGATGACGCTTTTGAATTTGTTTTTCTTCAGCTGGAGAAGAAAGAGATGACGCCGCCATTCAAACCTCAGATCTCAGACGAGTACGGCTTGGAAAACTTCGACACGCAGTTTACTAACGAACCGGTGCAGCTAACGCCAGACGATGAGTAAGTACTGCTTCTTCCTCAGCGTCGGCCAAATTGTAAAAATATTGAATTTTAGCTCTTATGATACACTTTACAGCACAGTGCTGTTTTTAGTTTTGCAATGTAGCCTCTTTAACTGGCATGAAATCTATTTTTTTAGTTTGTCACTGTTTATTATATTTTCAGTTTATTGTATAAGTACTCAGGAATATGATTGCAACATCTTAAAGTTTAAAGCATTGGGGGGAGAACATGTAAAGTTGTAACTACACTGAAAATGTAATATTATTTGTCCTTACAGATCCAGGTAATAATAATTAAAATCAAATTATATTAAAAACCAAGCGTTCCTTGAAGGAATGCATATCACCCGCTGGGTTTTAGACTGAGATCATCTTTTACTGAGAAGAGACAGAGTTGTTGCTGTTGTGAGCAAACAGAAAGTTTCATGAGATGTCACACATCTGTGTTGGTGATGACACTCAGTGACTACCACACTAAATTTTAGCTCAATATCTGTACAACTTATTGAATCATATCTGTTTTTGCATTGGATGGGGTCAGTTCGTTTTGTCGGCCATCTTGTCAGTGGTTCTTGAGATTTTTGTCCCCCACTGCAGGGAATTGGAAATACCCTCCATCCATGTCAAGAGCACAGTAAAATGAAAAATAAGTGCGGTACCGACTCCCTTATTAGTTTGTGGCTGCATCCAGGCTTTAAAAAGATTCCTTTAGAATATTGGGTTGCCACGTCAAAAACCAAGATGGCCACCACCATAAATTTATATACACCAAAACATCACAATCGTTTGAGGAAACTTTGCTTTCTAGTTTTTATATTGCTTCAACGTTTAGTTTCCTCAGATGATTGGAGTAGCTTGTGGGGTGGCCACAGATTAATTTATGGTGGCCAAGGCCACCATTGGTCACCCCCTAGCTCCACCATTGCACCTGGTGGTGGATAAAACTGTTTCCTCCTCTCGTCAGGATCCGTCTCTCTGCTCCGCCTCAAATGAACTAAAAATAAATAAATAAAACTACCTCTGTTCTTCTGTGCGGTGTAGCTCCTATCTACACTTGAACCAAAAGCATCAGTTTATTTACGTTCCATGTTCATTTCTATTCCAGAAAAACACTCATCTCAAAAACTACAAACATTCATCCTCTGCTTTAATGTGCAAATCGCATCGTAAAGCCTGATCGCTGGTCACCAGAGCTGTGACTTCATATCAGGCAACAGTCTCTCTCCAGTCGTGCTCGAGTTTAAAAACACCGGTCTGCTTTCTAAATGTACTTTTCTACAAACACTACACGCTGTGCCATCTTCCCAGAGGAGGTTCTCATCGAACTCAGCAAAACATCCCCCCTGTGAGTTTCCAGTCTTTCTCCATCAGGGACATTGTCTTGATTAACACCAACTACGTCCTGCTTCTCCTTTCTCACTTCAAAACGTGTTCGATTTTTGTTTTTATCATTTTTTAATCTGGATTCGTCATGCCCTGGATGATTGAGAATCTACACCAGCATATCGACCTCTTTCAGAATCTGACAGGAGCCCTTGTTTAAGATTTTACTTCTGCAGAGGAAAACAAGGGCTGAGGGTATCTGGCACCGCAACAGACACGACTCAACCACCGAAGATTGTCTGCAGACGCAGCACGAAGACACAAATACGGCCTGTTTTTCTCTGAGCGCTCATAAATAGATTCCATACGGCTCAGGGTGAGCTCTGCCAGCAGATATTACCAGGCTTTTGTTAGACTGGATTTTCATATAAATCCATGCGGGATTGATTGTTCAGTCTCCAGCGTTAAGATTTCCTCCTGCAGAGCGTTAGTTGGACGGGGTTTAGCCAACTATTTGTGAGCAAGGCTGCCGTTCAAAACCAGAAGAGAAAATTAAATTCACGGCGTACCTAACCCACTTTACAAAACAGGCTCCTCGTTAGCGTGAATCAGTGGAAACACGCAGCAGAAACAACTGGGATATCAAACGGGTGGAACTTTGATTTGTTGGGTTCTGGAGATGAACCCAAGGAAACTAGTTTAATTTCAGAATAATTTATTGTCACATATTTTAACTGAAGCTGTTATGAAAAAGAAATAGATGAACAAAAAATAGTAAATCGGTTGTAGGGGCATCGGTACGGTTGGTAAAGCAAAGCCTGGACCAGTTTCTGCACCATTATTTTAAAGTTTGGGACCCTCTATTCTTCTCATTATTCACAGTCTGTTCGGTTCAGAAGGGAATCCCAGACATCTCCCACAGCAATACTTTCCAGGTCCTCCTAGTGGGTTTCAAGGACTCCCCATGCCCTCCAATGAGTTCTGTGTCCACCCTCCCTGGAAAACATCAAGGGGGGGGGACCCAGGAGACATCTTAAATCAGACCACCTCAGCTCAAGAGCAGCAGCGGTTATGATCCATATCTCACGACCAAAGAAAGGTGAGGGTTAAAACACAAAAGAACAAGAAAATGAAATCAAGACCTTTGTTTTGGCTTCACCACAAAAAAAAACTGAAGCAACGCCCCAGTCCTTGGTAAAGCTCTTGCTCCATTCCCCATCACTTGTGAAGAAGACTCCAGATACTTGAGTCATGCACTGCTTGAGTCAGAGACTCACTCCTGTTACAGCTTTTTTAGTTTGTAAACCTTGGCCTCAAACGTGGAGGAGCAGGTTTTGAGCTCTGCGGCTTCACGTCCTGCTGCAAACGGCCCCAGTGTACGCTGAAGGTCAAGGCTTGAAGGCACCAACAGAACATCATCAGATGAAAAGCAGAGACGAGACCCTGAGGTACTGAGACCAGGCACCTTCCTCTTTACGACTGCACCTTGAGGTTCTGTCCATGAGCACCACCAACAAGCCTGAAGACCAGGGACAGATGTGCACCGGGGACGAGCTTGACTTTGTGCCGAGGATTCAGACGCAGCTCTAGATTTGGTTACACGTGGACTGGACAGCCTGTTAAAAAGTCCACAACACCCCTCAAGGACTGCCTTACGGAACAGGCAAGTCTTCTGCAGAGCCACAAAACACATATGGACCGAACAATGAAGGTCCCATGACCCTTCAGCATCTTTGCAAAGGTGAAGATCTGGTCAGCTGTTTGAAAACCTCAACCATCAGTAACACCATGAACAGAACTGGTGACAGTGGGATCATGTCCTCACAGATTTCTGAAGAGTTTTCTTTTTTTTTTTTAAACTTACCTAAAGACTGTGAGTTTGAAACTAATTTCTCCTCTGGACAGTTGCGTCCCACATACAGTAAAAAAGTGAAATCTCGATAAAGGGAGCAATAATTATAAGTTGAAAACATTTTAATTTGCTGATGTCAGACTGATGGACGCCTGTCTGTCTTGGCTCATATTCATCTGCACCTCCAGTCGCGCTCAGCTTCATCAAAACGCTCTTCCTCCAAGAGAACAAGACGCCTTTGAAGCTGTCAGTAATTAGTGTTCTCACCAGCAGAACCATTCTTCGCGGCCTTATTAAATGCCCGTCACATTCTGCAGCCGTGACAGACGTCGTTTGGCTGAAGGTGCCTCGCTGCTCGGCAGACTTCAAACCAGCCCCGCTGCTCATTAACGGGCTGCAGTCTGACGACGCTGAAGCTCATCCTTTCTCGTCTGTGACAAAGTTAGATGACGGAGTCTGTCACAGTGTTGTGGGGAGGGATGACGAGAGAGGGGACGGGGTGGGGAGCTCGCTGTCACTTTGGTAGTGGAGACGTCAACAAGGCATCAGGCGTCGTGGCTGTCATGGAGCAGAGTGGTTGGAGACCATACAGGACCATGTGTGGCTGTTCCAGACAACTGGACTGCAACTTATTCTGCCCGGTTCTGCTTTTCCCACCTGATGAAAGGCAAAATGACAAAAAAACAGAAAAAAAAAGATAAAAAGAGCCGCACCACTTGTCTGCGTCTCACACTGTGTCTCCCCATCCCTTTTCTCTCCTCTCTGTTACCAAGGAGAGGGGCTGACGTCGCCCACTCTCACTAGGAGGGAGGTGATGCAAAAAGCTCTTCAGTCTCCCCTCGCTCCCACTCACGATGGGCTTGGCACGAGAAGAAAGAGAAGCCAGAGCCGTGTAGGAAGAGGGAAGTGTACACCCCCCCACCACGTTGGAGATTTACATTGCAACATTAAAATACAGAATTGCTGGGGGGGCCCTTGCCAGTGTGGTGAGAAGGGTCTTCAGGGCTTTTGATGCCAGTTCTGGCTCCTCAGTCAGCGTCAAAGGAATCGCACTTTGTTTTTCTTTCCTGGGTGGACGACATGTGTTTGACAGAATCATTAATAATCTGGTTCTCACCACAAGAAACAGATTTCATTCAAGTCTTTATCGTGGCGTCGTTGACTTGCACGTAGCACTGCAGCATTTGACTCACATTGACAGTTTGACACTCCAGCTAGGTGGCGACAGCGTGCTGGTTTATTGATTGTACACCGACCCCAGGAGGACCTCAGGGTGACGACACAGGCTGTCCATAAGACATGTTTGTCTTGGTGTGAGACTAACGGGGACTGTTTCATGAGGGCTGAGACATGCACTGAAGGAGCACCGTGCCATCAGGGTCCTCCAACTTATTACCAGAGGTGACCTGAAGTCATTTTTGTTGTCATTGTGGTCATCATTCTTCTATCCTGTAAAAGAGTCCTTGAGGCTCAATGAGACTAACCTGTATAAATAAAGGTTGAATGAATTTCCTCCTCACGTCTCCTGAAATAATGATACCTGGAGTCAGCCCTGTATGTCTCTAAAACATGGACGGTTTTGGTCCTCCTCCCTCAGTGCCATCGTTCAGACACACAGTGGTCATCCTTGGTACTGGGGATATGACATGGACAACTCTTCCATGTCTTCTGGTTGCAGTGCCACTACAAATGTAGCCATCAGGAGCTTCTGCAGAGGACTGGGAACCCATAGTCCGGCTTATACGAACCATTTGATTCACAGTGTGAGATGACATGTGGACCAGTACCTGCGTCCAAATGGCAGGTCCCACTGCCATGGGGTTCTGAAATGCTTGGCGCACAGTGACGATCCTTCTTTGATGTGGTTTGTCTTGGGTGACCAGAACCTTTAAGACCTGTGTGGGCAGCCTAATGAACTCAGTGGTTCCACCGTTGGGCCAGGGATGTCTGCACGCCCCACACCAGGACTTCTTCTGGGTCTGCTGATCTTTATGCACTGTTTTTACAACATTTTGCTTGGCTCTGCTCACAGAAGAATCAGTGCAGTATGATGCCAACGTTTGACTCGTCTCATCAAAGCCATGAACTGCACTGGGCCTTAACCAACGGAGGTTATTTTGGGGCTTCAGGTGCGTTTTCAATTGACCAGTTTGGTCTTTGTCACAACACAGTTAAACCTTGTTTTATGGTGAGACTGCCCTCGATGTTAACGGTTACTGAGATTGTACAGGTAGTGAAGCGTGGGACAACGGGCCTGGAAAACAGTGTTGGAGGTATTTCTGTTGGAAGCTGGAGTAAAGCACCTGTAACTGGTCTGTCACCATTTTTTTAGTTTTCATTTCCAAAACCCAGAGGTAAAACTCTGAAACTCTCCTAACTCCCCTCCCTCCTCTGTCAGTTCTTCGTTTTTCTCTTTGCATCTGGTAACGCTTTCAAGTCACCCAAGCCTGGAAAGAGAAAAGGCGGCGTTGGTCATGCCCAGCGTTTGTTTTGGTCCTCCACCAAAGCTTCGCTCCTCTCCTTTGTGAGTCGATCGCTGCGGTCTTTTTTTCTTCTTGCCTCTCAGAAACTCCAGAATAAAAAAAAACAACAACTCCCAGCTCTAAATCTAATTGTTGTCCTGCTGGTTGACCTCCTCCTACGGCGAGAGTACTTCACATGAGATCAGACGGAAGAAAAATATTTGCTTCATCAATATTCCAGTCAGCTCACTCGAGGAGAAAGACACTGTAGCGTTTCATTCACTTGTCCCAGCGCTCCGTGTGGGTGGGATCGGCAACCTGTTGGACACCGCCGGTGGCCCCGAAAGTGAGACTCCCACCCACCTGGTTGACCAGTGAACGCACCTTTTGTTTTACCTTTTGTTTTAGCTTCAAAGCCCCCCGCTCGGTGTCTGCTGGGAGAAAGCCGTTCCCAGCAAGAGGGCCTCCTTTTTGGGCTTCGTTTGGCCACCTCACACACAGATGAGTAAACAGCCTGTTGCTGCAGAAGAAGAAAGCAGCGGTGTTGCTAAGGGAGTCCATTTATTTTTACACAGCCACTCTTCAGCCACTATTTATGAGGTTCCACTTCATTTACCTGTCATTATTCTTTTGTTAATAAAGAGGAGCATTCTCAGGGAAAACAAAAGGAAATCGGTACGGTTCCACCATTCGTCTGCGCCACATCCCCCCCCCCACCCCCGTCTAACGACTCCTCCATGAAGGAGATCCAATTTTAATCACATTCATTCTGCGAGAGACGAAGAATCTGCTCATCAAGTGGCCGCCAATCAGCGGCGGGAGCTCAACTCAAACAGGCAGCACTTTTAACCGCACGTCTTCTGTTTCACGCTGCGAAGAAAAGGCATCGAGGGGAAGAAATGAGAAGAAAACATCTTTATCTGTTTGACAGCAGTTCTTTTATACGTCTGTGTCTACATGCAGCGTATAGCCCAACCCTGGGACACAGTTGCACAGTGGCGTCGCGTCAGTTTCACCCTCTGAACAGTGATGGATTGTGGGAATTTGGCTGATGCAGACGGACTGATTAGTTATGAGTTGGTACAAACTGAGATGTTTGTTACAAAAGGAGCAAACCTTGGAGGAACGCACACCGCCTGCTGACATCACGCCAGAGTTTTAACCAAACAGCTTGTGTGGTCTGTTAGAGCTCAACATGTGTGTCAGTGACTCTCAGCTACTACCACATCAAGTTTAGCTCGTGTCTGTAAAACTGACCTATCACCAGGATTGTGTTTTCAAAGGTCAGTTGGCTGTGGCAGCCATCTGTAGATCAGCTGTAGATCAATTGTAGATCAGCTGTAGCTCAGCTGTAGATCAGCTGTAGATCAACTGTAGATCAGCTGTAGATCAGCTGTAGATCAACTGTAGATCAGCTGTAGATCAACTGTAGATCAACTGTAGATATATTGGAGATCAGCTGTAGATCAGATGTAGATCAACTGTAGATCTATTGGAGATCAGCTGTAGATCAGCTGTAGATCAACTGTAGATCAGATGTAGATCAACTGTAGATCAGATGTAGATCAGATGTAGATCAACTGTAGATCTATTGGAGATCAGCTGTAGATCAACTGTAGATCAGCTGTAGATCAGATGTAGATCAGCTGTAGATCAGCTGTAGGTCAGCTGTAGATCAGCTGTAGACCAACTGTAGATCAGATGTAGATCAGCTGTAGATCTTTTGGAGATCAGCTGTAGATCAACTGTAGATCAGATGTAGATCAGCTGTAGATCAACTGTAGATCTATTGGAGATCAGCTGTAGAGCAACTGTAGATCAACTGTAGATCAGATGTAGATCAACTGTAGATCTATTGGAGATCAGCTGTAGATCAACTGTAGATCAGCTGTAGATCAACTGTAGATCAGCTGTAGATCAGCTGTAGATCAGATGTAGATCAACTGTAGATCAGCTGTAGATCAGATGTAGATCAACTGTAGATCTATTGGGGATCAGCTGTAGATCAACTGTAGATCAGCTGTAGATCTATTGGAGGTCAGCTGTAGATCAACTGTAGATCAGCTGTGGATCAGCTGTAGATCAGCTGTAGATCAACTGTTGATAAACTGTAGATCTATTGTAGATCAGCTGTACATCAGCTGTAGATCAACTGTAGATCAGCTGTAGATCAACTGTAGATCAGCTGTAGATCAACTGTAGATCCGCTGTAGATCAGATGTAGATCAACTGTAGATCTATTGGAGATCAGCTGTAGATCAGCTGTAGATCAACTGTAGATCA
>JAVCKU010000173.1:10737824-10752405 GCA_032273985.1 Hypsolebias coamazonicus
TTCCGTAATTTTTTTTTTTCTTAGCAGGTGTTTTTAATACATTTTTTTTTTTTTTTTTTTTTTTTTTTTAAAGCAAAATTGTTCCAACTTTTATAAAATAAAAAAAGCAAAGGCGGAACTCAAATTCTTGCTCATGATTTTATTTGATATTCTCTGCGGTTAGAAGTGGTGAAATTATTTCAGCATGTTTAATTCTCAGTAAAACGTCTGTTAGTAGAAAACATCCCACACAATAAAAACAGACAAATCTTTAATCAGACGAATAAATAAATGTGTGCAATAAACTGTACGTTGTGCTTATTCTGCATGAACCTCAGCATCAGTTTTTAATAAAACTGAGCTACGTTAAAGCTTCTTTAAAAACAGAAGAGTTAGTACCTGCAAGCTCTTGCATAGAAAAGGTGCCTATGTGTGCACATTTGCAGAGTTAGTGTCAGGAGCAGTTCAGTCCCTAAGGCAGCGTCTCCACGTTGATGTAAGTGAGGATGACGTCGTTTAGGATGTTGATCCGGTCAATCTGGTTGAGCTCTCGGATCCGGTGCCGGAACTCAAACAGCGGGATGTTGTTCACCGCCACCCTGAAGGCCTCGGGAGTGCAGAGGATCTTCATCTGGAAGGAGACAAACCTTCAGCTTTATCAGAGCAGAAAGTTAAAAGAGCGCTTTTCAAGTGAACTGGACATTAGATGAAACGTTTCTAGAACTGCTTCTATGTTGTGATTTTTTTTATGTGAGAGTAAAGATATTTTTAAATTTAAAAGAACAAGCCGGAATAAAAAAATAAAATAAAAATCATGTATAATATAACACAGTACCAAATTAAAGGGATGGTTCAGAGTTTGTTGAAGTGGGCTTCTGTGGAAAGATTCTGAACAATCAATATCTTACCTGCTGTAGATATTTTTGAATGACTTCTGTTTGATGAAACAAGGTTTAAATCGGTCCAGATTTATGGGCTGAAAACTAGTCCAAACTCCACAAAGACATATATACAGTGCATACAAACCATTACTTTCAGATTAGATGCTTAATCTGGCTCCAGGTTCAGCAGCTGCTGCTCTTTATTTTTTCTCTCTCTTTCTTTGCTCCGGTGAAGACAGATGTGCCCTCTTCTGCTCCATCCCACCCCGCACCCCACTTCTCTGCTTTGCTCTCTTATCTTGTGAACCCTTAAAGAGCCTCTTTTTCCCCCACATGCCTTCCTAATTCAAGGATTTTGATCAGCTGGTCTCAACAAGATTGATCAACTTCTCCCAACAGGAGTCAGGGTAAGGAGGACCCTCTTACCTCGACAGAAACAAATTAGATACATGAAGACAGCTGGATTTTGCCGTTTGTGTTGGTGAAATCTGGATCGTCTACAAATTTGTGTGGATGTGTCGAAGCTTGGCAGCACTCACACTGAATTATGTGGAGCTACATCAGAGAACTGGAGCAGGCTGTTATCAGGACTGTGAACTTTCTGGAAGCACACAAGAATGGTTGAGGAGAATCTTGGAGAAGCTGTGAACTCGACTTTTGGCATAAGGCATCAATTCAGCTGTTTGGAGTCACCATCAGAGAAATGTACCAGCGAGATTTTTTAAAGGCAGAAACGGCAATTTATAAATTCTGCCTGACCCAAGCTGTGGCCTTGATGGTGGACTTATCTCAACTCCTCCTGGCATGTTTAAGAATAACAAAGACGCTTTGTCTGTCTCCTCACCCCTCCCTTCCCCACGGCCGTGGACATGTGACGAAACCTCAACTGAGCTGATGATAAATACCACCTCTTATCTGGACAATGGCTGGGGGTGGGGTGGGGTGTCCTCTGGACTATGCTACGACCTTCCCTTCAAATTCAATGTCTTCACCAGCCTATATTTATATATATCACATCTATCTATGTTGCTTTGCTGTGGCAGGTTTATTTGATGCCTCAAATCGTGCCATGTCTAGGACAAGGTGTGAGATAATCTTTTAATACCATCTCTCCTCATGTTTTCTTCCCTTTTCTCATCCAAGCAAAAATAATATTCTGAATAAGAATAAGAGGGCTGTGCTAATTAGCAGCAGCTTCGTGCCATACGTCCATCTTTTGAACGACTGTGCGTACATGTTCTCGTTGTATCTTGGTTGCAATGAAAGTTTATTCTGATTCTGATTCTTGCCTGCACATGATCAATTTATTCTGTGTAAAGTACTAACTTATAAACAACAACAGCAATGTAAAGGTTTATTCAAATAAACATCTACAATTCACTGTTTTACGACAGCAGCAATCCATTTAAGTCTTGGCCTTGCTCCAACTAGCCATTAGCTCATACATCCTGTCAGAAAAAACTAAATTTCTCCAAGCTGAGGATGTGCAAAGACCCATCTACAACAGGTAAGGCACTGATTGTTCTTAACCTTTCCACAAAGCCCCACTGCAAAAGTTCAGAGCCGTTGCTTTACTCGGTGGTTGAGCGTGAATGTTTTTGTGTTAATGAGCAAAATGAGACCCCCACTGACCTCCACAGGCCCTCCTGCAGTATAGCAGCGGTCTTATCTAGGATGCGCCTGCACAAACATGTTTCCAACCCTTTGCACCTTTTCCAACCGTTAGCCTGATATTAACCATGAGAGAGTGACCTGGGGTCAGTCATTTACACCCTGCATAGCAGTAACATGAAGTTTTAATCACGTGGTAAATTAAAATGACACAGAACTGCCTCACTCTTGTTTGTTTAGTGTTGTAAATGCAGATTTTAAAGACTTTGGCAGGTTTAATCTGAGTAAGAGTGACCTTTAACCTGTTTTGTGCAATACGATACAGTCAGATTAGTAAATATTTATCGCTGTCAGCATGAAGTTTCATCTAATTCCTGCGTTCTCACCTCAAAGGGGCTTCCAACAGCGAAAGGGAAGGGTCCCTTCAGGTCCCGCTCCTCTAGGCCCCAGCGCTCTCCCACCTTGTGGTTCCGGACCACCACCTGCTTTCCCCCTTCGTTGAAGCGTGGGTTGATGTGAAAGGCAATATCGTTGCCTCTCAGGAAGTTTATTGTGAACCTGAGGGGCCCCAGACGGAGTGTAAATGAAAGATGAATAGTTGATGTGAGTTAAGGATGGCGTGTGTTAGCCACAGACCAGAGACAGACATCTAGGTGTAGGATTGAGCTCACATCTTTGCGTTGGGTTTGACGTGACCCAGGATGGTCATCATCATCTTGTCATATACCCCACGAGCCAAATTCAAGTTGTACGGGACGCTCTGAAGCACAGAGAGAACAGGCAACGTCAGGCTACCTGGCAACTAGAAATCAACTTTTTCATGAATGCATAAGTTAAGTTCTCTGTATCCGACTCACAAGAGGTCCAGATGTGGGTGGCAGCCAGTGTACAGGTACGGCAGATGGATTCTGTCCGGGCCATCCTGACTGTCCCGGGTTATAAGGCCAGCCAGGGTGAGCAGGCCAACCGGGCACACTTGGGTGGAGGCTGGCAGCAGGTGCCACAGCAGGGACCGGGGTTGGGACTTGGGCTTGGATTGGAGCTGGCGGTGGTTGGAGAGGCTGGTACTGAGGGCCCGGCCAGCACGGCTGACATGACGGCTGCCCTGTGGGAGCTGGAAGCTGAGCTGGGACCAGGGTTGTGGTCGGCGCCGGCGGCGGTGCTATAACCTGAGCTGGGGCCGTGACTGAAACCGGAGCAGGAACGGTAACCGGAGCTGGTTGTGCAGTGGGCCAGCAGGAGGTGTTGGGCTGGCCGGTCCAGCACGGTACAACAGGCTGAGAGGGCTGTCCCGGCCAGCTGGGGAACCCAGATCCAGACGGCGGCAGGGTGGGCCACAGGCCGGCGGTCTGTGGGGCAGAACCAGAGGGCGAGCAGCTGCCACACAGAGCATCAGCATGCTGAGGAGGAGGAGAGGGGGAGGACGAAGAGAGAGGAGGGTCAGGAGCCAGGAGGGAGAGGCGTGGAAGAGAAAGAGTGGACAGAAGCGAAGACAACTTCCAGGTGTGAACAAAAGCAAAGAGTTTACATGTTGATTGAAATGGTAACAGATGTTGAGGAAGTGATTTCTGTCATTCTTACCATATTGGGGACCTGAGAGCTGGATGTGGCGTTTACATCCATGCCTGATCACAAAACACGTTTCAGTCAACAAAGTTACAGAACCTTAATAAATACGTACTTAATACATACTTTATATGACACATGTTATATGTCATGTTATATACATAACAATAACTAGAAAAAATGCATTTCCTGCAAAAATGCAGTGTGATTGCTTGTAGCTGAACAATTTCTGCTGAAAGATGATGAAGAAGCAGAAACCAGCTGAAAAAATTAATCGCTGAACTGTTAATGTGAGAAGAATTTGTTGAAAGTATGAAAGTTAAAGCAGAAAAACTGTAGAAAAAGGTATAAATGTGTAGAAAAAGCTGACTAGAGCAGAAATGAAGCAGAAATTAACAGAGTTTGCTGAAACAGGCAGAGCGACATTGACTACTGGTTGTTATTTAAAAAAAATCATCTGAAATTTGCAAAAAATAAACTGAATTCAGCAGAAAATAGCTTAAATTAGCAACGAACAAATATGTAAAAGATTAAAGAAAATAAGCTGAAATAAGTCCCTGTGATGGACTTGTGACTCATCCAGGGTGTACTCCGCCCCTCGCACAGTGATTGCTGGACATGGGCACCAGTGACCCCCGTGACCCAAAATGGAAGAAGCAGGTAAAAATAATGGATGGATGGATGGATAGAAGCTGAAATAAGCAGCATGATGCTAAATTTAGCAGTAAATGGTCAAAACAAATATAAAAAGGTGAAATTAGCAGGAAAATAGCTGAAAAAGTTTAAATTAACAGAAATAAGCTGAAAAAAGCAGAACCAGAACAAACGTTTGAATGAGCTGTAAAACAGCACAGAGGGTTTAAAAGATGCAAACAGAACATTTTTCAAAGAGAAAAATGATGATGATGTGAAAAATGCCCCTCCTCACTCTATCACCCCCCCCACCAGACTCATAACAGCCCTCAACAAATACACTTTTCAAAGAGAAAAATGTGGCCGAAAAAGCTAAATATTTGTAAAAAAAAAAAAAAAGTCAAAAAATGTTCAAAAACCAAAATTTATAGCAGGAATGTGCTGAATGAGCTGAACATTTTGATACATAAACAGTGAACGGACTACAAAAATGTGAAACCATTTGAACTTTGTTTTCCTGGGAATCATGAAACAGTTCCTCAGATTTCTCTGGTGTCTGTAAAACTTAGTCTTTAAACTGGCTTCATCTGAACCAACATGCTGACTCGGGATTGAAACTAGACACTCCAACAAAACTATCAAATGAAAGAAAGATTAGAAAGAACTTTATTGATCCTGCAGGTAAACCTTTGTACTTTACGTTTTCAGTTAGTACATGTTCGTAGACATACTTTGTAAATGGGATTTTCAATGCATGAATTTTCTCTTAATGGACATTTCATTACAATAATTTTGCCTCCGTTGGACTAAAAGTTCTGCACGATTATTTTAGTTTATGTAGTTGTTGCAGTTTCTGTGGCGAGGCAACAACAACGGTTGGTATTTAACAGAAATAAACTGGTTTTCCTGCACTGCGTTCAATATTTCCATTGTAGATTTTATGATGAATTTCTTATGATGTTCATGTTATGATGAATTTAAATGTCTAAATTTGAAGTTTTAAACTAAATACCATAGTATGAGTTCATATTTACTGAAAAACAGTTATTAGAGTTGCAGCATTTTTTTTTTATTACCATAAACAGTTTGACAGTGTTTCATAGTAAACAAAGAACAAACCTCAGCTGTGAGATTTCTGACAACCACAGCTGGCTAAGTTGAACAACACCATTTATTTTTATTTTTCCCAGAGTAGCAGACAATAAAAAGAACGGTAGTTACCTGTTTTTGTGTCACTCTGCAGTCCTCAGGTGTGCACGGAGCAGGCTCTGCTGTGGTTTAAACGCCTGACTGCAGCCGAGCTCAGATGAAAAAGCTTTTATAGTCCTGAATGTCACACCACCAGGCCCCTCCTCACTCTATCACCCCCCCACCAGACTCATAACAGCCCTCAACAAATACACTTTAAATATTTTTTTGTGTGTATTATCTTAATTTTAGTGCAATTGCATTTAAATTTAGTATTTTGTATTTTGGTTCACATAAATTAAGATTGTCTGAAAAGAAATAAAATGTAGAGCCAAAAAAAAAAAAAAAAAAAAAAAAAAAAAAAAAAAAATAAAATAAAATATAGAAATGATAAATTAATTAGCATTCCATGTGTTAACTTTCATGTTTTTTGTTGTTTGTTATGAAGCTAATAATCCCAAGCTGAGAAGTTTGCTGCAGATGAACAGTTGCATCTTCTACATGAAGTTTTCTGACCCAACATGCAGTGAGAACACAATGACTTTATTTCTTTTTTTTTTTTTTGGTGCTGATGTTGTTCATTTTTAACGCTGAGCGGTCATGGGACTGTGAAACACTCGAAGACTAACACAATTACTAAAGACAGGAATGCCAGGATTTCATTCTGTTTTCTGGAGGCTCAAATAATTCACAAATCAGTGGCCTACAGGGCAGAAATGACTTCTTGTTTCACCTTCAGGTTTCATTTATACTTTCCAACAACAACAAAAAAATAACAAAATAAAAACATCTTCTGGTGCATTAAATGATTAATTCCTCTCTGGTATTTATATTTATAAACCAAGGTAAAGAATTAAACTCAGCCACATAAATCTGAACTCAATCATCCATTAAATCTCCATGGCAACAGCATCACAACAAATACGATTAGATTACTAATCATCTGAGCTGAAAAATGTCCTAAAACGCAAAATCTGTAGGAATGATGTAATTTTCTGAAAATTCGACGTCTAACAGAGCTCAGTTTGGATGTTGACATGTGGGTGTTCACGTAAATAAAACCAAGTTGGGGTTTTTTTAGGGTAAAGGAAATGCCAAAACGCTGGTATATTCAGGCTTTTTAAAAACTCAACTCAAACATTTTCATTTATTCAACCTTTGTTTATACAGGTAAGTCAGTTCACACTGAGGGAAAACTGCAGGTCATCATGTCCTGAGAGCGCACGCTGTAGCTGCACTCACGCAGTGACATGTAGGAGGAGATGTATGAAGGCAACAGACCAAGAAGTGATTTAAAGATGAAAATTAAAATATATAATAAAATTCAACCAAATAAATAAAAAAGGAGAATCTCCCGACTCATAGATGCAAGGCAAAATGAGGATAAGCAAATAAAATACGCTCATCATCTTTCCTCATATTCATCATCAAACCTGTTAGTCTAAAATCAGACAATTATTAGTAAACTATAGTATTAAAAAATAAGCAAAATAAAATGCAAGTATAATGACATATACGTTTTAAAATAAAATATTAAAACTACCGGTAAATAGTTGGCAATGCTGTACATACTGTAAACTAAAAGTAAAAAAAAAAAAAACTTTTCCCACTGCCGCTGAACGCAGCATTAACTCGTCTCTTTCCCTCCTCCCTGGCTGTAAGTGCGCATGCGCATTGTGTGTATGTGTATGTGTTGTTGGGGGGTGACGGCTCGTTCCTGGAAGAGCCCGGCTGCAGAGTCACTCACATTCCTGGCTGACGGAGCCAGACAAACACTGCGGGGGGAGGGGCGTCAGAGAGAGGCAGCGCGAGGCGGAGAGAGGGAGGAGGGTGCGCGCGCCTGCCGCCTTCAGTCCCAGCGAGCCGCGCAGAGAGACGGACCGGACCGCCGCCTACCTGAAACCAGGACTTTTTACTGGACCCAGCGCCGTGTTTTGGTCTGGTTTTTGTGTCGCTCGGAACTTTTTGCCGCTCTGGAGTTCGAGCAGACCCGGCTCGGTTCGGAAATGGACAGTCCTGCCGGTCGGCGCCCGAAGTGATTCACGAAATAAAGCCTCGTCAGAGCGACGGAACTCCGGTCCGGGACTTTAAAAAAATTGAATTAAATGGATGTTTGATGACGCGTTTCGCACTTTTTGTCACTCCTGGGACGCCGTGGATTGTCCGCGCTGAGATTCGCTCAGTGAGACGCAGGATTTCCAAAGTTGGAGCGGAACCATGGAGGCGATAAGTCGCTTCCAGCCTCACCCGGGACTGCAGCAGACCCTCAAGCAGTTCCACATCAGCTCCATGAGCTCCCTGGGCGGACCGGCGGCCTTCTCCGCGCGCTGGCAGCACGAGCTCCTCTTCAAGAAGGACGGCAAGGAGCTGGAGCCCGTCCTGCAGCACCTGCCGCCGCCCGTCATGCCCGGCCCGCTCTTCATCCCGTCAGACCGCTCCACGGAGAGGTGCGAGACGGTCCTGGAGGGGGAGACCATCTCCTGCTTCGTGGTCGGCGGGGAGAAGCGGCTGTGCCTCCCGCAGATCCTGAACTCGGTGCTGCGGGACTTCAGCCTGCAGCAGATCAACTCGGTGTGCGACGAGCTGCACGTGTACTGCTCGCGCTGCACGGCCGACCAGCTGGAGATCCTCAAAGTCATGGGGATCCTGCCCTTCTCCGCGCCGTCCTGCGGCCTCATCACCAAGACGGACTCGGAGCGGCTCTGCAACGCGCTGATCCACGGCGGCGCCTTCCCGCCCCGCTGCAAGAAGGAGCCGAGCCCCGGGTCCCTGGAGCTGCAGCGGACCGAGCGCAGCTTCAGGGTCTACCACGAGTGCTTCGGCAAGTGCAAGGGCTTGTTCGTGCCCGAGCTGTACACGAGCCCGAGCGCCGCGTGCATCCAGTGCGCGGACTGCAGACTCATGTACCCCACGCACAAGTTCGTGGTGCACGGCCACAAGGCGCAGGAGAACCGGACTTGCCACTGGGGGTTCGACTCGGCCAACTGGAGGGCGTACATCCTCCTGGGTCAGGATTACACGGGCGAGGAGGAGCGGTTCCGCCTGGAGCAGCTCCTGGACGAGCTCAAGGAGAAGTTCGACTTCTCCAACAAGTACAAGAGGAAAGCTTCGTCCAGGGTGAGTCAGTGGGTTCGCTTCGGACCTCAGAACCTCTGCTGCTTTGGCTTTTTTTTGGGTGGTTCTGGGCTCGGTCCGTGCAGGATGCATGTCGCCCGCGAGGAGTCAGCGCTCAGAGTGCGCGCTGGAGATGACTCCACTTGAATCAGCTGGACCCCTGAAGCTGCAGACGTACATCCCTGAACATCTGGCCAGTGGTGCTTTAGATATTTTGCTAACAAACAGACAAGTACACGAGTTAAACAAGCTAGATCCTGATTTTCTAGTTTTAGCTACTGTTTTCACAATTTAATCTTTTAGCTCTAATTTAGCTGTTCTTAGTTTTAGCTACTGTTTGCTCTTGGTTTTAGCTAATGTTTTGCTTGTCGGTTTTAGCTACAGTTTGCTGTTCTTAGTTTTAGCTACTGCTTTCTGTTCTCAGTTTTAGCTACTTTTTGCTCTTCTAAGTTTCAGCTAGTGTTTTGTTGGTCTTAGTTTTAGCTACTGTTTGCTCTTAGTTTTAGCTAATGTTTTGCTTGTCTTGGTTTTAGCTACTGTTTGGTGTTCTTAGTTTTAGCTACTTTTTGCTCTTCTTAGTTTCAGCTAGTGTTTTGTTGGTCTTAGTTTTAGCTACTGTTTGCTCTTAGTTTTAGCTAATGTTTTGCTGGTCTTGGTTTTAGCTACTGTTTGCTGTTCTTAGTTTTAGCTACTGTTTGCTGTTCTTAGTTTCAGCTACTGTTTGCTCTTCTTAGTTTTAGCTACTGTTTGCCCTTCTTAGTTTCAGCTAGTGTTTTGTTGGTCTTAGTTTTAGCTGCTTTTATGCTGGTCTTAGTTTTAGCTACTGTTTGCTCTTCTTAGTTTTAGCTACTGTTTGCTCTTCTTAGTTTTAGCTACTGTTTGCTCTTCTTAGTTTTAGCTACTGTTCGCTGTTCTTAGTTTTAGCTACTGTTTGCTCTTCTTAGTTTTAGCTACTGTTTGCTCTTCTTAGTTTCAGCTAGTGTTTTGCTGGTCTTAGTTTTAGCTGCTTTTATGCTGGTCTTAGTTTTAGCTACTGTTTTGTTGGTCTTAGTTTTAGCTGCTTTTATGCTGGTGTTAGTTTTAGCCACTGTTTTGATATTAGCTTTTAGCTACTGTGTTACTTTTGTACTTTTTATTTTTTGCTTCCCAAGTCTTTTCACAATCAGAGTTCAGAATGAGCCTTGATTGCTCTCCGCTAACACCACGCTGAACTTTAGCTCTGTATGTGTAAAACTGGCTGAATTTTAGCCTTTTTTGGTACAAGTGTGAAGTTTTAAACCCTGAACTCCCTCCAGCGTCTTCAGTCGCAGGTCACTGCGGCCATCTTGTATCTTGTTGCTAACTGAGCCTCATCCAGCGGGAATGACTCTGGTGGAGGTAAAAACATGATCGCCCCCGTTTGGCTCAACAACAACAGGCTAACATTTAGTTGACGTGATGGAAGATGGCCGCCGCAGCAAACCCACACGTGGCGTGGTAGTACCTGAGAGTTTTCCTTAACACACACAGTTCATGAGATATTTTGCTAACAGTCTCATTTTGGACTCTGCTCCTTTTTTGAGGTTTTCATATTGAAGCAGCGCCTGCTGTGTGGCAGCTGAACTTTTGACAGCAGAGTTCCTTTTTTCGGCTCATTTCAGCCGAACGGATCAGAGCCTCCTGGGTGTGAAGTGCCAGACGGCGCCGCCCGGTTCCTCTGGGCTCGTGTCTGGGCTGTTCCAGACGTGTGAGCAGCAGACAGACACAGGAAGTGATGTCGCCACACTTCCCTCCGCGCAGACGCTCTTTTGAAAGTCTTGCGTGTCTGAGCACTTCATAACACTTTCAGCTGTTTCAGCCGTTGTTGTCTTCAAATATTCGGCTCGTTTGGGACATTTCGGACATTTAGCTGCAGTTTTACTGGACTTTTTAGCATCTGTTGTGCAACTTTTAGCTTGTAACCTTTGTTTTGCTGTTTTAACTTTAGCTACAGCTTTTCTAGTCTTGCTTTCAGCTTCTGTTTTCATATTTTCAGCTGTTATTTTGCAGGACGGATCTTTTAGTAACCATTTCTCTTATTTAGTTTTTAACATTTCTTTAGCTAGTCTTGGCTTTTCGCAGTTGTTTTGCTGGATATAGCTTGTAGCTATTGATTTTACAGAATAATCTATCAGCTACAGTTTTGTTGGTCGTAAATTTTAGCAATTGTTTTGATATTAGCTTTTAGCTACTATTAATGTAATTGGAGCATTTAACCATGTTTTGGTAATTTAAGCTTTTACCTACAGTTTTATTAATTTTAGCTTTTAGTGACTGTTTTGATGATATTAGCTTAAAGCTACTTTTGCTAATTTGAGTCTTTAACTTTTATTTTTACTGGACTTAGCTTTTTGCCCATGTTTTGCTAATTTAGCTGTATGCAACTGTTTAGATGGTTTTAGCTTTTAGCTCTTGTTTTTCCTAAAAGCGCCTTGTTTATTATAGATTTTACATTATACCCACAGTTTTGTTAATTTTAGCTTATAACAGTTTTGCTGGGTTTAGCTTTTAGCTATTCTTTTTATAGATTAAACTATCAGCTGCAGTTTCGCTGGTCTTAGCTTTTTGCCAATGTTTTGCTATTAGTTTGTAGCTATTATTTAGCTAATTGTTGCTTTTTTGCTAATTTTACATTCTACTCACTTTTTGGAAATTTAAGTTTTTAGCAACTGTTTTGAAATTAGCTTTTAGTGACTGTTTTGTTAATTTTAGCTCTGAGTATTTTAAAACATCAATTTTGTTTTACTTGATACATCAACAAACGGATGACGACCCTGAACCTCCTTCTGGGTTCCTCTCGTTGTCGATTCCAACAAGCCGAACTTCGGCTGACACGCTGGGTTTCTGGGCGGCACATGTGATACGGATGTTTCGAGAAAAAAACGTGGTTTGGCTGCAGACTTGGTTTGTTGCTAGCTTTAAAACTTTGCCTCGAGATGAGCCAATTCCTCCCCAGAAGTGTGAAGCAGATTTAAAAAAAAATTATTTCCTAAAAGGATCCTTCGGCTGTTGTTTAAAAGCCGAAAACCAAAAGTTGTAGATTTACAATTGATCAGCTTTTGGAGTCGATTCGAATCAAGATGGTTGCCACAGCTAACAGACATTAGCCAACTCAATAATGGGTACAACTCAGTCAGTTTTACACATAACAAGCTGAACTTTGGCGTGGTAGTAGCCGAGAGTCCTCCCTAAAGAACAAATGAAGGTTAGGTGGTTTGTTGGAGATGGAGACGAATCCAGTGAGAAGGTTGTGTGGTGCACACATGCTGACACTCTGCACATTCCTGCAGGCTGCTGCCATGTGTCTTCCTGTTGACAGAGGCAGAACTCTCAGACGTTAACGAACATCTTCAGCAACAATCCAAACAAAACCAGAACCGACGAGACACGAGCTAAAGGTCCAGCTCTGGCTCATCAGGTCAACTCTGAGGCTCATCGAGGAGCGGGATGTTCTGGCATCCTGTCAGGATTTCAAATGGTTCGCTACAAATAACTTTATTATAATTAAAATAATCCAAAAGTTTAATAAAATGCATTAAATGATTAGCTAAAGCAACCTAAAGTTAGCTAAATATTAGCTAAAACATTTTTCTGTTGATTAAAATAATCAAAAGGTTAATAAAATTATTAAAATGTTAGCTAAAAGCAAACAAGATTAGCTAAAAGCAAACTTAAGATTAGCTAAAAACAATTTAAGATTAGCTAAAAATAGCTGTTTGATAGTAAAAAGAAAGAATCAAAAGATTAATAAAAACTATTAAAATGTAGCTAAAAGCAATTTAAGATTAGCCAAACAAAAGCATTAAAATTAGCTTAAAACAGCAGAAGTTTAGCTAAAAGCAGTAAAATTTGAACTAAGAATTTAAAGATTAGCTAAAAGTAGCAAAACACAAGCTAAAATCAGACCATGAAAACTTTAACTAAAAAGATCACAATGCCAACTAAAAATATCTAAAGGCTAGTTAGAAGCTAAAAGTAGCAAAAGTTCAGCTGAAAGTGACAAAATGCTCACAAAAATTAGAAAAACTTTAGTCAAAAGCTAAAAGTGTCATGAGAAGACAAAAACGGAGACAGTAGCTAAAACGTTAAAATACACAGCGGTCATCTGCAGAACTGAATGAGCCGAACGTTTTGATACCCGAAACGCTAAAATGTGCAAAGTATGCCAAAGTATTTGTACTTGAAGCTCTGCTTCAGTGAGCTGTGAGGCGTCCGTGTCCGAATGATGCTAAAACTTCCTCCCACGACCCCTCCCCCTCGCCACCACGGCTCTGGCCTCCAGCTGAACGAGCTGCTTGTTTGGTGGGGGGGTGGGGGTGGGTGTTCTGTGGTGGTGGGGCTCAGAGGAAGTGAGGTCCCAGAGGGGATATCGGCCCACTTCCTGTTTCAGATGTGAGGAGGCTCAGAGTTGGAAAAAGCCCACGGGCTGTCAGGACAACAGCTGGGGGCTGTTAAAGGAACATTTCCACTCTTTCTAAAATTTATTTGACAAGATTTAGGAAAAAACTTCAGCAAAGCTTCGTTTAATCCTGCATGCACCGATGTTTAAATCAGATTTTATTCTGCATTTTCCACTTTATTACCAAAACGATAAGACTTTGTGCTTTAATTCACTGCTTTCTCTTCTCTTTCCTGCCCTGCTTTGTGTAAATAATGCACGTTCCTTTCATCTTTCACCTTTAAAAAAATAAACTTTTCTATTTTCCAATCTGGGATAATAAAAAAGAAAGAAACGCGAATGAGCTCCTAAGCTCGGAGGCTTCTTGACGTAAACTTTGAGCGGACGTTAGATCAAACATCTGCCTCTGTTTCCACGACAACGGCTGACAGGATAAACAGCGCCGCAACAAGACGGAGCGTCGCAGCTTCTTGTTTGTCTGGGGAGAAAAGTTCAAAAGACAGCCCTTGAAGCGGCGGTGGAAAATTAAATAACTGTACTGATTTATTTATTTTCTTGTGGGGGGGGGGGAGGGGGGGGGCTGATATCTGACGTGCAAAGAGTGAAAGTATAGGAATCAGGTGTTACAGCCTGATGTTATTTACTGTGCACAACTTTAAAATGTATATTTTTATGTTGTTTGGTTCTTCCATCATGGCCGCTCCTATAAATTCTGCAACCCCTGAGCCATTTTGTCCTGATCAGGATGTTTAAGTTGAAGGAATGTGGATGAAAATCTCTGCAGTATTTAGTTTAAGGGCCAACAGGAAGAGGTTTTACCCTCAACTTTCCAAATAAAGCTACTGGTGCCCTTCAAAGTAAGAGACTGGCAAAGTACTAGGAAATACTAGTACATGTACTGCTTAGGGTAGGGAATGAGTTTTTGCTTCAGGTGGAGGAGCTAAAGTATCGTCTTGTTCCTGAGTGACGGTAGGATGGAGCAGGAGATGGATTGACGTAATGAGGGCATTGCTCCGGTCGGTCTTGGTGAAAAAAGAGCAAAGCTCAGGATTCACTGGTCTGTTTACATTTCCACCCTCACCTGTAAGGTTAAGGTTTAGATCGGGACTGAAAGAACCAGATCCTGGATTCAAATGAGCCTCCTCTGTAGGACTCAGTCTGAGCTAAAGGGTGAGGAGCTCCGTCATCAGGG
>JAVCKU010000173.1:10919320-10937016 GCA_032273985.1 Hypsolebias coamazonicus
AAATATTCGGCTCTTTCAGGACAATCCTTCTGTGACTTTTGGTGTTGGTGCAACTTTAGCTTTTTGAAATATTTAGCCTTTTCTACCACTCAGAATATAAATTTAGCTCATTTTACATCCTTCAAATCTTTAGAGCTTACAACTTTTTACTGTTCCTTTCACATTTTGTTCTGCTTCAGCTTCTTTAAGCTTCCTTGTGCAAATTTAAAGTATTTTCAGCTACTTTCAGCTAATTTTCCTGCTGTTTTTGGATCTTTTTACATTTCTTCTGCTAACTACAACATTTTTTGTGTGTTTTTTTAAAACTTCTTTCTGCTTATTTATGCACGTTTCAACCTTGTCTGCTATTTCAGCTGCTATTTAGCCGTTTTATGAAAATTTTAGCTTTTTCAGCTAATTCAACAAATTTTGCACTCATTTCAACTTTTTTCAGCCTAATTCAGCAAAACTGTGCTCTCTATCCACTTCCTTCTTGAAATATAAGCTTCTTTCTGGTTTTTTAATCTATTTTTCAGCTATTTTTCTTTTGCAAATTTCAGCTTTTTAAAGATAATTTTCACTTTTTGTGCTTATTTCTGCTTATTTCAGCCTAATTGGGACAATGCATTATCTCTCCTTTCTTCTGGTAATTTAAGCTTCTTCCATCTTTTTAGCTATCTTTTTAATTTTGGCATTTTCTTTTTATTAATTTCAGCTGTTTTCAGATTATTATTATTATTTTTTGGTGGAAATTTCTGCTACTTTCAGTCTAACTAACTTTTCTTTTCAAGTTATTTCAGCTACTTTTAGCTTTTTCTGCTATTTCAACTTCTATTTAGCCTTTTTATGCTAATTTAAGCTTTTTCAACTAATTCCACATTTTGATTGGGCTCATTCCAACTCTTTTTGCTTCCTTCTGGTAGTTTAAGCTTTGCTATGCCTTTTCAGCCACTTTTGCAAATGTCAGCTTTTTTCCCCACAAATGTCCTTTTTTTTTTTGCTAATTTCTGCTTATTTAAACGGAACACAGCAAATATGTGTTCTTTCTGCTTTCTTTTACGAACTTAGACTTGTTCTTCCATTTCAGCATGATTTTAGCTAATGTCAGCTGTTTTACAGCAAGTTCTTCAGCTATAAGCATTCACATTGCGCTTGTGCAGGAAATGCAATTTCTCTAGTTGCATTTATCATTCAATGCAACAAAATAAACCCATTTAAAAGGTAGTCATACTTGGATTATTTACAGAATGACTTTAATCGCTGGATGTCCGGCCCCTGAGCTGCTGGCTCTCAGGACCTGCGGCCCCCGGAGCAGTTCAGCTGGTTAAAGTATTCACCCATTGTGTCGGTTTAACAGATTTTTATCCCTTCCAGCTTCCACCTTTTGTCTGTGATACAGTCTAATGTCATTTCCACCATCTGTTCTCTCTTGTGCCTTTTTCCACGCTCGCCCCATCTCCCCTCTGGAATCACCATCTTTTCTTTTCAGTTTGAGCAGATTTGCCTCCTTGCCTGCCACGACCTCTCAAAATATGTTAAAAGCAATATTTAGTCTGGAGGTGTCAGGCTGGCTTAAAAGCAGAAGCAAACAACAAACCCTGTTTTATCTTCAGTCAGAGCTGATCGCCTCATGGGAGAAGTGCTCACTACTGAGCAGAACTGTAAAAAAGCACTGAATCCAACTATTGAATAATAATAAAACAGTCTGCTTTATCCTTAAACAACCTTTTGCCTTCTTCATGTGGTCCAAACCATGACTTGACACATAGTCAAATAAAATATTTAAACATCACATGCAAACAGTTTGAAGCATTAAAAATAAATTATCGTTCTCTGAAAGCAGCAGGTGAAATTAATAAAAGCAGCATGTTCTGCCTGTGGGAGCTGCACTCTATCATTTGGTCAATAAGAATTCAATTACAACTTTCACTTAAAACACTCAGCTGAAATGTCGTGAAAACATCTTTTCTTTGCTCAGACGTGCTTCACATCAATCTGATTTCTTTGGAAATAATGCCTCCTGGCGCAATGGGAGGGATAATGATTTGTCTTTTATATGTTTCAGTGAGCAAAAAGGGAAAACAAAAAAGACCAGAGTCATGTGACGCATCAAAATAAATCCTATTGCAATTGACTTCAAACTTGGCAAAAACAGTGTCGTCTTGTTGCAGACAGCAAACTAAAAATGAGGCCAATCAATACCTTGTGTCGAAATTTCATGACTGGTCGATAGGGGGGTGACCCAAAGCCCTCCTTGTTCGGTCTCCCATTGTTGCCAAGCACGGCGAGCCCCAACAGCAGGAAGGCAACCGACCACCATCGAGCTGTCTTCATTGGTCCTTCCTGTCAAAAACCAAACAAGAACGGTGAGTTGTCTCCTCCAGAGCGCTGAAGGTTCAGCACCGTCCGGCCAAGCCGATTCATCAAGCGTGCTGTAATTAGTGTAGACAATGAGAACTGCGAAACTGTCGCAGTTTAAACTTAAGCTATCAATACGTGCCCCACACTCAGCAAGGAGATTAGATCTCTTTTTGAATCAATTATGGGGAAATAGACGTCAAGAGAAAATCTAGATAAGAAAGACAAAGAGCCGATATATGAAGGCAATTAAAGTGAGGGCTGTGGATTAATTAGGCTGAGTGTCTAAATCAAGTAACGGATGTGATGGAGAATAAGATCTGCAGCAGCTCCGGTGCAGGCCTGCAACGATGCAGTTCAAAAACATCTGCACACAAGACTGAACACATTTACACCTCTACTATAAATGCACTTTCACTTATTCATTATGCTGTGAAGGACCAAGCGTGACTTTTTTTTTCTCAAATTAAATAAAACAAGACTTGGTAAAAAAAAAAAATAATAATAATAATTTTTAAAAAACGTGCCCGGTGAAATATCTGTCACAAATCAGCATCGATGAAGACAGTGAACATGTGGTATCCTCTTTCAACACAATGTGCATTAATGCACAAAACATGTGTGGTAATGAATGCACAATCAAACAAACAGAACAAGAGTTATCATGGGCTGTATCAGAAGGCGTCGTTTGAAGGAGTTCACTCCAGCAGACAGAGGGACAGATGGACAGATGGACAGAGGGACAGATGGACAGAGGGACAGCTGGACATATGGACAGAGGGTATTTCCAAATCCACTTAAATCTATGACAGGGGACAACAAAGCATTCTGCTGAATCCACCAAAAACACCAGAAAGCATTAATCACATAACTGACCTACATTGTCTGCCCGTGTCTGTGCAGGTAATCAAATATGGAAGGTTCGTTAAATTCTTGACCCATTTTCAGTCACTTCCACTGTTCCTGTAGATTAACATATTTTTTGCTTACACGTTTTTACTTTAAGGTCATTAACCATCAATTTGAAGAAAAAAAATGTGCAAATGGTTTCTTGGTTTATGAATTGAATCTACCTATAGTCTCAGTCTGTCCTTAAAACTCTTTGTCAGCTGCTGCTTTACAGTATTGTAGATGTCTGCAGACGAACACTGAGCTGTAGGGTCTGAACCAGCTCAAAGCTCCAGTGCCTGCTCGTCCTTCAGTGGACGGAGATGACTGACAGCAGCATGGTGACCCCGCTTCCTTGTTCTACCGGAGTGACAGAGTCTGACAACAACGGACGCGTTGAGGCAGACATCTGAGCACACATGAAACTCACAGGAGGTTAGGAGAGTCCACCAGAACACAAGCATGTCACTGTGATGTTCTGGACCAACAGCAAACACTGAAAGTTTATTTCTGTGACTCTTTGAGACTTCTGTTGTCTTCCTGAGATCCCTGATGGCTTCAGGGTTTCTGCACTGATTCAGCTTTGAAGCCATTTCTTTTATTTCAAACATTTCCCTGAAGGCAAAATGAAATAAAATCAAATAAAATCTATACAGTTTGATGGATACTTACAAAAAACAAACACATAAAACATAAAGATCACATCTACAAATTGGATGATCATACAACTGTTAGACTGAATACATTTCAGAACTTTCTGTCAAAACTTTATGGACATTTTAACAATAACTTTTAGAATTAAAAGTTAACCTCCAACATGTTTACATCATTATCAGCCCATTAAGCTCCCTTCATTTAATTTACTGAAACATTGTTATGCCTAATAAGACAAACCAGATAACAAAGATTTCTTAAAACCAAACTTTCAGCTATGACAATTGATCGTTGATCAGTTCATTATTTACTAATTTTAGTTAGATAACAAGTTTAAAGGCAAAGTTTCTAGAAATATCCTAAGGCAATGTTAAAATACAGTAATTGACTGAACTTGTAATCTGTTGTAAAGACATTTTGAACCAAAGGCATCAATACTGTATCATTTAACATCAACTGTTCACTTATTGTTATGATCTAAATCAACAAACTTCTGTGAGGATTCTCATTGTTCAATGAGTTTCTGATGTGCCAACATCTGCAGGATGCTGTTTGTGTTCACTTACAGGGTTTTATCAAAAGAACCAGACTCAGCAGTAAGTGACGATTTTTAACTAGCATTTTACTTGCAAAGGCCGATTTCAGGACGTCACAAACATAAACTTACATAAATTACAACATTGTCACAGAATCAGCTTCAAACAGAGTTATCTTCAGCCTTTTATACAGCAGTGGAGTTCAGTGGGCATTTCCTCGTCCTGTAGCCAGTTTGTGTTAGCCGCACAGATCCATGTCCATTAACGAGTTGGCATCATTCGTTCATTAACCTTTATTTCTACAGGTTAGTCTCATTGAGTCACAAGGACTCATTTACAAGAGAGACCTGTTTTAGACAGACAACATATAAAGCACGGACAGTAAACAACTATCATCAGCATAGAGATGCAAGGATGTGACAGGTATGTTTTGACCTACAGTACTTATATAAATTGTAAAAGGATTGTAAAAGGATCCTAAAACTGAGCCTTGTGGCACACCATCAGTGACCGTTAGGTAGCTAGATGAAGTACCGTTATGTCAAACACATTGTCTCCAACATGAGAGATAGTTTGAAAACCAAACAACCGTGTGCTCTGATAAATATCTGAGAGCTTGTGGTATAAGATGTCATGATCTACAGCATCAAAGGCTTTGGACAGGTCTAAGTAAAGTGCGGCACAGTAATTCTTAGCATCTAAATCTTCAACATCATCATTAAAAAACCCTCAATGAAGCAGTCATTGTGCTGTGTTGTTTCCTGACGTCAGATTGGAGAGAAGATCTTTGAGTATTAACCAGTGTTTCTAAGACATCATCTAAAATACAGAGTTTGGAAATCAGTCAGTAGTTGTTCATTGTACGGGGCCTCCTCCCTCCAGTAATGGTAGAACACTGTTTTCCAAGCATCTGGGACAGTATTAGGTTGTATGGAAAGATTAAAAATGTATGACACCGGTTCTACTATAATTTGTGCAACTAGACTTAAGAAATAAGAAGGGAGTCCATCAGGGCCTGCAGATTTTCTAGTATCCAGACCTTTTAGCAATTTAGTAACCTCACTGACAGAATGATGAAAGAGAGAAGGTATGATTTACTGAGGTTTGACCTGAGGGAGTCAAGGTCTCCATGTCAAGAGATTGTTTTAGTAGCCGGCAGGTTGTCAAAGCAACAGGAAAATATGTTCTCTGCCATCTCAGCCACAATATCAAAACCCAACATTCATAACTCTGGACCAAATATTCTTTAACAGTTTTAGTCAAAGACATTAATGACTTGAATGAAATTACCTGTACAGTTTTACACATATTGGACACAACTAAATATTCATTTATATAGGAGCCATTCACAACAAACATGCAAAAACATTCATTCTAAAATGCCATTTATTAAAAATTTTCCAAGAAAGCCAGTAGATTGCTTCAAACCTCCGCTTTGTCTCTACCCCCCATCCTGAGTAAGCACAAAGGGAACAGTGGACAGGAAAAACTTCCTTTCTCCAAGTCCACAAAGCACATGTAGACCCTCCAGGATCCTGCTGAGGGTGTAGAACTGGACCAGTGTTTCACGACCAGGACGAAAACCACAGTGCTTTTCCTGAATCCGACCTTCGACTATCTGATGGACCCTCCTCTCCAGAACCCCTGAATAGACCTTACCAGGGAGACTTAAGAGTGCGATCCCCCTGTAGATGGAACACACTCTACGGTCCCCCTTTTTGAATAGGAGGACCACCACCCAGGTCTGTCAATCATGGGGAACTGCCCCAGATGTCTACGCAATATTGCAGAGTCATGTAAGCCATCACAACCCCACAACATCCAGAGCCTTAAGGAACTCCGGGCGAATGTCATCCACCCCTTGGGCCCTGCCACCGAGGAGCTTTTTAACCACCTCGATGACCTCAGCTCCAGAGACCAGCTGCTTGCACTGTTTGCAATGTGGGTACATGTGTGCTGGTAGTAGTAGAGCTAAATACCAACACTTTAATGAGATATTTCAAAAATCAAACTCTCAGCTGAAGTTCACAGAGTTCACCCAGCTAACTCTTAAACCTTTCATGATTAGCATCGCACCGAGGCTACAATAAAGTGATGATAAAATACAGGATGGAGCAGGGATAAGGCAGAAATGATTTTAGAATCCTGCACCAAGCGTCTGTCTGGATGACAACCCAACCTTGTAAAAAATAATGTTTTTCTCCATCTTTCAGAGCTGTTGATAAACCGTACGTCCTACACTCCTGACACTGAAGAAATAACAGAGCGTTGTTCAAAAACTTTGTCATCACCTTGCCTTTTTTTTTTCTGCTGACAATAAACTTGAGACAACATGAACAGTTTTTATTTTTACAATTAATTTGGAGTTATTGGTGTGTCAAGCACAAGACAGCATTGATTTTAATAATTTAAATGTATCCATGGTGTGTAATCTGCAAGTCTGAGCCTGTAAGAAGAAAGAAAGGGATAAAAAAACTAACTAGCTAAAGCCACATGGTGTTTTTAAAAGACTGACTGGGTCAAAAATATTCACTGTGACTTTGAGCAAAATGAAGAAAAAGTATTTCATGTGTCAGTTAAATATAAAAACAGAATGATGCAAGTTAAATGTAAACAAATTGAATGATTAATTAAATAAATAAATACAATTTAGCTGGTCTGGACCTCCAGACACCATCCTTCATGAGGTCAGCAGCTCAATATTTGACATCAGTAACTTCCATCCATCCATACATGCATACAGCTATACATCCATCATCTTTACAAATGTCTTCCTTTTCAGATCAGGAGGACACTGATGCCCACATCCAACAGTCACACAATGAGAGGCAGGGGACACCCTGGGCAGGTCTCCAGAAGGAACACCTGGACAGGTGTCAAGTCCGTCACAGTGACGCACAAAGACAAAACCACACTCTCACCTAGGGACAATTTTGAGTTATCAAACAGTCTAACATGCATGTATTTGGTCTGTGGGAGGAAACTGGTGTACCTGGAGAAAACCCATGCAGCACAGAGAGAACATGCAAACTCCACCCAGAAAGACCCTCGGCTGGGGTTTCATCCTCTCACTAAGAGGCAGCAGCTCTACCAACTGTGCCACTGTGCCGCCCGACATCAGTAACATCCTTTATTCTAAAGAAAACTGTGCTTCTTTGAACAAGTCAAGAAGTGGTCTTCTGTTTCAAGGTTGGGAGTTTCTGCTTACTAAGATGAATTCATGTAAGAAATAGCCACGTCTTAATTTTAAAAACTCTGAAACAGCTATGGTTAGTCTTAAAACCAACATCGACGTGAATCCCAGAGAAAGTTGTAAAGCTGACGGTGGTTCGTCATCCAAGACATAAAACACAACGTGTTGTCTACGGAGACTTGTGGGAATGTTGGGTCAGCGTACATAAAGTCCTCATATGGGGGAGTGTGCATCAACGTTTGCATAAAAGCCCCAAGTCCAAAGTCGTAGTTGTTTTGAAGACAAAGAAGCAGCAAACAGTTTGAGAGTTTTCCCAGGAACCCCTGAGGGATGTCGTCATAACTTTGACGTGTGGTTTTGAATCCACGTCTACGCTTTGACATTGACTTTCAAATGAAGACTACCCATTTTCCACTACAATGAATCATGTCCTGACAACTCACAGGCTCTGCATCACTTCCCCCGTCCATTTCATTCAGCAGACTCTTACCAGTCCATGTGCCGGGCCACGAGTGAGAACGCACCGCATCAAATGTACCCCACAGAGAGCAAACTGCAGCGTACTAACCAAAAACATGCGTGCGTGTCTGGTAAAACAAGCCTGAAAAATTAGGATACACAGTTTAGTAATTATTGTTATTCCTTTTAAATCTTCAACATATGATTTTATTCTCCCAAGAAGACAAAATTCACCCACACAAGTCTCGAGCCATCACATCAGTTTGAACTTGAAAGTCGGCTTGTTTTAGGTTCAGGTGTGTCTGCAGGGCTGTGGTGCAATGTTGTACCACAGACACGTATGTGTGCATGTATGTGTGTGTGTTGTGTTATATAGTTATTCAGTAGTCTCTCATGTATCGCGGGGGATCTTATCTCATTCATTCATTCATTCATGGGTATTTCTTCTGTAGAATTAGAACATGCTACTGGATGCCTCAAAATTTCCCCCTGGGATCGATCGATCCATCGACACATCGATCCATCCATATCTACATGCATGCATGTGGGGACAAAGACCAACACTGCTGGTATCATCATTGATGCACTATAAGTAGCATCTAATAAGACATTTATTTGGAAACAACACTGAGTTTTGAACTTTCATTCCAAATCCATACATTCGCTTTATTTCCTTAAGCAGATCTGTTCTGTACTCTGTCCACGGTGTTCCTTACATGAAGATTAGATCAGCTGAGGGGATGTTCACATGTAATAAAAAAAAAAAACTATCTGCCAGAAATGTCAAAGGCTTCCACAATTGTTATTATACCGTGATCCAAACCAAGTGACCAAAGCTGATAATCTAAAAATGGCTATTTGATGCTAGTGTTCACCATAAAACACTAATATCTTTAAAGTCTTATTACAATTTAAACATGCCATTAACAACAACACAATCCAAGCACACAAAAGGTTTAGGAGAAATAACAATTTTTATAATTCTTCAGCACTGTGTGTAAGAGGTTCATTTTATCATTCCAGAGAATTCTCTCAGATTTTAAAGCATTAAAAGTTATATTTATTCTTGCATGACACATTATTAAATAAGCAGCATGAGTCCTTTGCCTTCAGTTTCTGATTTACAGTATATCCATGTGAGCTGTCGAGCTGCTGCTCTCACTGAAAAGATGTCAGTCAGATCAAAAATATAAAAAGACCCACGCTAAGTGCTTCTCACCTTATATACTAGAACAGTACTCTTACAATGTTTCACACAAACACACACACTTTTTACATTTTTGCATTCTTTATACAGTATTTACAGCGTATCTATTTTTACTCATCTATTGGCTCATTAGTTCCATATTTTTTATTCGAACTAACAAAAAAATGGTGGTTTTAACACCAGCTCAAGTCCAAATACAACTGTTTTGACAAGAGGTGATGGTTATACAACAATTAAGTTTGGATGCCATCATAATGCAGATGTGAACAACTGTACATGGATTTAATAAGGTCAAACATAGTCCATTGTTAAACTGTAGTGCGGTCATGTCAAGGAAAGCAAAAGTCGGACCTCTGAAGTGTCAGAGAGCAGCACCCAGAGCGTTTATGGTGCAAAAGCAACAGAGAAGAGCTGGTAGATAATCCAGCTGATGATCCAGAGTCCAGCTACCCTGCAGAGGAAACTCATTTCAACCTCCTGTATCCACAATCTCATTTTTTCAGTCTCTACCCAGAGTTCATGACCAGAGGTGAGAGGAGGAACGTAGACTGACTAGTAAACAGAGAACTTTGTCTTACAGCTCAGCTCCCTCTTCACCACAACGGACCAGCACAGAGTCCACAATACTGCAGATGCTGCACCATCTTTCAGTCTCACGCTCCATTCTTCCCTCACTCATGAACAGAACCCAGAGATACTTGAACTCCTCCACTTGAAGCAGAACCTCACCCTCGACCTGAAGAGAACAATCCACACTTTTCTGACTGAGGACCATGGTCTCAGATTTGGAGGTGCTGATCCTCATCTCAGCCGCTTCACACTCGGCTGTGAACCGCTCCACTGAGAGCTGAAGATCACAGCACGATGACGCCAACAGGACCACGTCATCTGCAAAGAGCAGAGATGAATCCTGAGGCCACAGAACCGGACCCCCCTCCACCCCCTGGCTGCACCGAGACATTAACGTGCAGCCCTGAAGAGTCCGACTCACTATCTGAGATCCAAAATAAGACCAAACAGACAAGACTCAAAAACAAAACTGTGAAAAGTGGCGGGCGATATGCATTCCTTTAATAAACCCCACGCCTGGTTAAGAACGTGTTCGCTCCGAGCGTTAAGTGCTGCACGATGAAGATCTTATTGAAGGTAGAGGCTGCTCGTTACAGCCAGCGTGACTGGGAGTCCCCAGGAGAGCGTCGTCGTCCTCCTCCGTCCTGATGGCCGACGTCAGTGAACGCCTCGGGCGGCTGGGAGCGTCTGAAACACGGAGCAAGGCCTGATGGGAGGTGTTGGGTTTCTGCCGAGGTGCGGTTGTGTAACGGGACGTGTCCAGGCAGATCCTCATGAACACACCCACCTGGACGAGCTGATGTTCAGTTCTGCACAAACCAAGAGTGGCTCCGCCCGGACGTCTCCGCCTGTCAGGTTCAAGTCGCTGCTGAAACCTTTGCAGGCCTTCAGCCGTGTCCGCCGCCGACCGAGATGAACCAAGATGCTTCATGAACCTAAACATGAAACTGGCTCTTGTTCTGACCTGTGGGAGACTGGACTCTGCTGTGGTGGGACCATTCAGAGCAGCAGAGAACTGGTTTGACCGTTTCAACAAGAGTCAGAAGAAACTAAATGGATTCTATTTGTCTGAATGAAATGAAATCAGTCCCAGAAACAGCAAAACACACAAACTTCAGGTTTAGTTTGGATTCACTGAGCCGTGATGTCCTGAATCACTGAGGGCGCTGAACCATCTCAACTCACTGGTGGGCCGGACTGAAGTCGTGGCCCACGGGTCGGCAGTTGAATGGCCCTGGTTTATAATAATAAACCCAGGACCATCCAGGCAAATAAAAGACAATCAAATCTAATATTTCACTCTTTGATTTTTGTGTTTTATTCTGATGAAACTAGAAATAAACTGAAACATGAGGAGTCTGCAGCTTCACTTTCACTTTCTCCTCCACAGAAGTTTTATTTTATTATTATTATTATTCAGAGCCACCTGATTGTCTGACCCGTGGATGTGGTTCTGTTCTGGTACCGGGTCTCTCTAACAGAACAATGTTATCTGAGGGCTGATGAAAGAAACGCAACTCTGGGGAAAAAAAAAAAAAGGTACTTTTCTTTTAAAAACCAGCAGAATGCAGCGAGCTCGTGAAAAAAAAGACTAACTGTGATTGGAAGCAGATCGTGGAGCTTTAAAGTGAAGCAACCGCTGCGAGGCGTGTGTGTGCATGTGTGTGCATGTGTGTGCATGTGTGTGTGCTGCTCTGACCTCGGTGCCCGACTCTGGAATGAAGCTCTTAATCTCCACGGTGTGTCCGGGAGCCGGGAACTGGGCCTCTCTCAGCTTCTGCATGAACGGGTAGACCAAGGCCGTGGAGATCTGCCGCCGCTTCTCCACCTCGTCGAATATCTGCACGGACCGGAGCACACGCACGTCACACGCAGCGTTAACATGCCGCTCGCCCAGAACCACAGCTCTGACCCAAACCTCACATGGAAGCTGAACACGTTCATGTCGTTGAAGAACACAAAAAGGAGCGTTTGCACCGTTTGTCCTGTCCGATTCGATGCACCCAGTGAAAGGCGGGCGATCATGTAACTGCTGAGGTTCGAGTACTTGGCAATAATTTGGTCAATGTGGCAGACTTTGAGCTAAAACTTGGTGTGGTAGTAGTTGAGAGTCATACCAAAAATGTCCCGTGAGCACTAACAAATCAAATGTGATTGTTTAAAACTCCTTCAAGGTACAGTATACCGTAAATTCTGGACTATAAGCAGCTACTTTTTTCACGTTTGAACTCCGCGGCTTAAACAATGCTGCGGATAATTTATGTTTATTTATTTATTTATTTATTTATTGATGAGCTAACGAGCTTCATGCCAACAAAAAATTTAGCCTCATCACACCCGGGCGCTCACATAGCTGCTCAACACACGCCTCTCTTGGTGGGTGGGTCCTTATGACTCACTGAGACTACCTGTATAAATAAAGATTTAAAAAAAAAATCTGACCAATGAAATTACAGAACAGGTCACAGTGGACCAATGAAACTTTGGACTGTCGTAATTCAAACGCACTCTCACTAAATTCTTCAGATCAGTTGGAGACGGCAGCGTGAAGAACTGGCTCAATGCAAAACGACGACAAAAGCTTTCAGAGGTTAAAAAAAAAAAAAAAAAAAAAGCAGATGGCCCGAACTTGAAAATGTTCTTGAAGACTGTGTGAACACACAGAGCAGACAGCTGAGGTGTTTCCACCGTGCAGATCCGACTGAAGATTTTAGAGGTGGACCATCGTGGTGTCTCAGGTTTATGAGATGAAGAGACCATAGAAGATAGCAGTGACTTTTCCTGGAGGCTACTGTTTGTATTTATTCAACCAGCCGTGTTACCGGCACTGTTCAGAACAAAATGTTTACTGTATGTGTTTGTGCATGTTACCGGGACGTATTTAATTAAAAGTTAAAACATATTTCTGTGTAAATATCTCATGTTATAACGTGGACACCTGTGGCTTATACACAAGCACGGCCTTTATAGGTAGAATTTTTTTTATTTAGTGGGCGTGGCTTATATTCGAGTGCGCTCAATAGGCCGGAAATTATGGTACAAGTTTCATTTACACTAACAGCTCCTTTTTATGGTCCACCTTGCTGGACCCGGGTTGGACACCCTCCGCCTTCAGAACTGCCTTAACTCTTCATGTCTCAGGTTCTGGTCCACCTTCACAGGTTAGCATTGTTCAGCTGCTGCTGGTTCTTCAGATGAACGTCCACAATGAGAGCCTCTCGCTTGACCAAAGGTTCTGATTGGACTGAGGTGACCCGCGGAGGTCGTTGGACATCAGTGAACAAGACTCATTGGAGCAGGAAGGTAGCTTCAGGTTCCTGCTCTGAGCTGACAGGAGGGACCCCCGGTGTGGTCTTCAGCTGCTGGAATCCATCAAGGACCCGCTGTATGTTCAGAGATGCTCTTCTGCAGCGAGCCAATGTCTGAGCTACTGTTGTCTTCCTGTCCTCCAGAACCAGTCTGACATTACAACGAGGTGTTTGGGACCACACTGCTGCTGCTCACTGGATATTTGACAGCAGTCAGGCTTGGATCTAGTGGAGGACGGGAGGGAACCTCTTGTGATGCACCATCTACCTTCATGATGGGCACGTGGGTGGACCTGGGCACTCAGCGTCAGCGGATCAGCTGCTGCTCCAGACAGGTACATCGTCACAGCTGGAAAAGGAGGCCAGACAGGGTCTCGGCAGCCGGAGTGCAGGGTGGCAAACTTTCCCGCTAAGTCGTTTGCAGGAGGCGGAGCTAGCAGCTCCGGCGGCGTCTGGCCTTTAGCGAAGCTGCTAACGGACTCCACATCAAATCCAGCCTCACGTCGAAAAGACCAAGGGCCTTGACCAGCAGGTATCTCCCAGGAAGCTGGGAATACCCTTCACCTGAAGCAAAGCTGGCCGCCCGGTGTTGCTTCTCCTCAAGTGGGAGAAGCCTGCAGGACAGACAGGAAGCCTGCGGCGTCAGGGCCTTCCTGCATGTTCTGCGCCGAGGCAGCCCTCGCAGATGGAGCGCAGGTCGGAGCTGAAGACGTACCCTGTCCTGCAGGCCCGACCCAGGCCATCTTCTGCTCTTCAGATTGTCTTGTGCTGCTTGCTGGCAATTTATACAGAGCAGGGCGGGGCCCACAAGCAGGTGGGCGTGGACTAAAGGTTTGGTGCTGCGTACAGGGGTAAACCCACTAGCGATAGCCTTGAAGAGTGAAGCCTATAAGAAACAGAACAAGACTTTTTGGTCCAGTCAACTGCTGCTCGCTGGACAGTTTCTACTTTGGACCATCTCGTTACACCCATGAGGTGGTTGAGGGTGAAAATCCCAGCAGGTCAGCAGGTCCTGAAACACTCAGACCAACACTTTAATCCCCTTTCCTCTCCACTCTGATGCCCAGTTTGAACTTCGGCCGCTCGTCTTCACCTCCGAGTTGCTGCTGTAGGTTGATTATCAGTTTGTGTTACCGAGCAGCTGAACATGTGAACATGTGAACATGTGTACAGGTGAACATGTGTACAGGTGAACATGTGAACATGTGTACAGGTGAACATGTGAACATGTGTACAGGTGAACATGTGGACATGTGTACAGGTGTACAGGTGAACATGTCCTGACCTCAGAGAAGAGGCCGAAACAAGCCAGAGTGCTGATGATGCAGTACGCCTCTGGTGGTCGAGCTCCTTTTCCTCCTGGCTGAAAATTTAAAAGTGAGAAAGAAAAGTTCTGTAAACAATAAAAGTAAAAATGTTTTTATTTATTTTTATTTTCTTTAATTGTGTTTAATGAGTGGACGGACCAGGAGCCTCCTGCAGTATCCATTCCTTCTGCTGCCGTCGATCTCAGTCAGGACGAAGGAGAAGGTTTCACTGAAACAAACAAAGAGTTTTCATGAAAGCAGAAGCAGCTCAGCGCAGGTGGTTCTGACCCGTACCTGTGGCAGGTGGTTCTGACCCGTCCCGTACCTGTGGTATTCTGTTAAAGGAGCCCAGCTGATGCCTTCTGGGAAACAAAAGAGAGTGATGGCCTTCAAGGTCTTCTCCTCCTCCTCTTTCTGAAACCTGGCCATCATGTCTCTCTGAAAACAAACATGGCTGCCGTTAGAAACACGCAGCTCACCTCAGCCTGGCCCAAATATTTTACTGACAGAAGAGACAACAAGTCTCCTTCAGTCTCCTGATAATTTAAAGATCAGCTACAGAAACCTGAACCTAACCTGCAGGTCGTTACTCCACTAACGAGGTTCAGCTTATAAGACTAGTCCTAATGAAGAATGTGACTAATTAAAAGCAGGAGTTTAATAATTAAAAATAAAAATAAAGAGTTCAGCTCGAGTCAGAAAAACACTGGAGAAATGTCTTTCTGCTAAAATACAGCTGAGAGCTAAAGGACTGCGGAAACTGAACTTTTAAAGCTAAAAGAAGCTAAATACTAGCTAAAAGCTAAAAAGAACTAATGCCTTATAAAAGTGTAAAAACACTAAAAGCCAAAAGGAGAAAAAATACTAACTAAAAGTGGAAAAACACTAAAAGGTAAAATGAACAATTGCCAGCTTAAAGTTGACTAACATAAGCAAATAGTTAAAGGGAAAACAAACAACAAAAAGCCAAAAGTCGCTGAATACTAGCTAAAAGTTGGAAAACACTAACTAAATCTAAAGTAAAACCCAACTAAAAACCAAAAGTGGAAAAATGCTAGCTAAAAGCTGGAAAATACTAGTTAAAAGCTAAACGAAGCAAAACACTAATTAAAAGCTAAAAGCAACTAATGCTAGCTAAAAGTAAGAAAATACTAGATAAAAGCTAAATAAACTAACTGTAAGCTTAAAGTAGCAAAAAGCCCTAACTAAAAGCTTAAAGTAGGATGTTAAGACAAAAACAGAATGAGAAACTTAAGCAGAGTTCAAAGAGAACAAAGTTGTTGGTAAATAAAGTTAAACATTCTGGAAAGAATCAAAGTTACAAAAACCAAAATTCACAGCAGCACTTATCTCCTGAATGAGCTGAACGTTTTGATTTATGAACAGCTGCAGAAAGCACGCGGCTGCAGTTAGGTAACAGAAATGTACAAAAAGGTAAAAAAAAAAATTTTTTATGAAAAATGCTGAGTCAGTTCTTTTCAACTAGCTCCAGGTCTAAATGACATGTTTCTGAGGAACTGTGCACGTGTTTGAGCAAAACTGGTTCCACATTTTTAGTTCTGCTTCATTTCTACCCTTCGGTTGATTTTTTTTAACCTTTGACATGAATAAAGCATCAATGAAGCCGAGAGCAGAGAACTGATCAAAACAGACCTCCGTCTCACAAAGTAAACAGTTTATGGTTTGTCCAGCTAACATATTAAGAACAAATGAAATTATATTTCTGAATCCACTCTGCAGCTCACAGAATTCAGTTCGAGTCAGAAGTTTTTATTTTGTCTCAAATAACCTCGTGTGGAGAAGACGCAGGCGGAGGTTCTCAGTCATCCAGGGCAATCGGAGGCAAACGGACTCCATTTTGGATTTAAAGATGTTTAACGTTTCATCTAATGAGCTTTCTCAGTTATTAATTGAACCTCTTAACTGAACTTCCATGGCTTGTAAAGAAAAACAGATTAGACCAAGTTCAGAACCTTGTGGAACCCCTGAGAAAATAGTTCACTGGTGTGACTTCAACCAGTCCAAAGCAGAATCCAGGGGATTGTTTCACATGTTGTTTTTTGTAGGTGGTTTTTGGGTTATGTTATAAATCTTAGTTTAAAATCTTTAAAAAAAAGTGACCATCTCAGCGTAGTGTGTTTAACTCTGGTTCTCCAACACACTGACCTTGGGAAACTGGTAGGTGATCTGAGGTTCATAGGTGCCGACTTTGGTCATCTTGAGGCTGACTACCACCAGATACTCGAAGAAGTACTGCCCGCTAACGCAGCGGGGCTGTCTGGACACGTCATCCGCTGACGGCAGGGTCTGCAGCGCCTCCAGAGGCTCGGGGTCTTTGACCTCTACACAAAAATACACAGACATACAAAGTGTTGGTGACAACAGCTGGGCTCATCTGACGGAATTAAAAAACAAAAGACGAGGTAGACTGATAACAACATCCCCCCTCGCTGAGGAATCTGAAAAGTGAATGTTTGTAGTTTTTGAGATGAGCGTTTTTCTGGACTGGCGTTGAACAGAGAATGTCAGTAAACCTAAATGTTTTTTGAGTCAGACATTCAAGTGAGCAGGAGTTACTCTGTGGAGAAGAACAGAGGTTTTTTTTTTTTTTTTGGTATGAGGAGGTGCAGAGCGACGGCTCCTGGAGAGGAGGGAGCAGTTTTATCCATCACCAGGAGCACTGGAGGAGCCATGAGGTGGCCAATGGTGGCCTTGGCCCCACATAGATTATTCTTCGGCCACATCAATCATTTGAGAAAACTCTGCTTTTAATCAATATAAAAACTAGAAAGCATAGTTTTCTTAAATGATTGGAATGGTTGGTTTACATGTATATGGCGGCAGCCATCTTGTATTTTGACGTGGCAACTCAGTTTTTGATGGAGAACATTTTTACGTTTAGATGCAGCCACATAGCAAAATGGAAGTCTGTATCTCACTTATTTTTTAAGTTATCATGCTCACAACACTGACGGACAGCATTTCCAATTCCCTCACCTTGCTCTGCAACAAGGGACAAAATGGTTGACTGTGTCTTGATTTGTTCTTTGTTCAGGAATTTTCGTCTTAAAAACACAATCAAACAAGCGTTTACAGCTAATAAGGACATTTGTCTTCATCCAGTGGCAACAAACTACTGAACACATTTAATTAGTTAGGGTTTTATTGAATGATAAAGCCTTGTATTTGCTGTATAATACAATTATAGTACCACATTTAATTTATTGTATAAATGTT
>JAVCKU010000173.1:11033946-11046433 GCA_032273985.1 Hypsolebias coamazonicus
GTGTCTCTCCTTCACAGAGTCTCACCCTCACATATTCTCACCTTCACAGAGTCTCACCCTCACAGTCTCACCCTCACAATGTCTCACCTTCACAGAGTCTCAACTTCAGTCTCACCCTCACAATGTCTCATGTTCAGTCTCATCCTCACAGAGTCTCACCCTTACAAAGTCTCATCTTCAGAGTCTCACCCCCACAATGTCTCACCTTCACAAAGTCTCACCTTCACAGAGTCTCACCCTCACAGTCTCACCCTCACAATGTCTCACCTTCACAGAGTCTCAACTTCAGAGTCTCACCCTCACAATGTCTCACGTTCAGTCTCATCCTCAGAGTCTCACCTTCACAGAGTCTCACCCTCACAATGTCTCACCTTCAGAGTCTCAACCCCACAATGTCTCACCTTCACAGGGTCTCACCCTCACAATGTCTCACCCTCACAATGTCTCACTTTCACAGAGTCTCACCCTCACAATGTCTCACCCTCAGTGTCTCACTCTCACAAAGTCTCACCTGCATGGGTCACACCTGCATGGGTCACACCTGCATGGGTCACAGTTGCTGTCCTCATAGTGCTTTACTCTCAGTGTCTCACCCTCACAATGTCTCACCTTCACAGAGTCTCACCTTCAGAGTCTCACTCTCACAATGTCTCACCAGTGTCTCACTCTCAGTGTCTCACTCTCAATGTTTCACAGCGTCTCTCACCTGCACGCCTCACAGTCGCTGTCCTCCTCACGCTGCGCCTCCGGAGTCACCCTCCTCCTCCTCCACCTCCTCTTCGTTAAAAACCTCCTCTTCAGGGAGGCCGAGGACAAATGGGTCCCAGAGGCGAAACGCTGCTTCTTTTTCATCAAGTCCAGCTCTGACATGAGACCCGTCCTGCAGCAGAACCAGCACCTCACACGGGTCCACCTCAGAGTGAGACCGACCTGAGACCAGCGGAGAGAAGCCGCCCCCTGTCCACCAGCACCGCCAACACAACTTCCGGTCTCCTAATTAATCTGCTCCAATTAATGAGCAGTTTTAATTAACTGAAATAAAACTCATCCATTCATTTAAACCTCACGGCTGCAATACTTAATATTAAAACAGGTGAAAATACTGTATGTTTATACTCTCTACAAAGTAGGCTATTTCTAAATAAAGTAAAAAAAAAAAAAAAAAACCTGTTCCAAAATTATGAAATTTATTCTGAAAGTCTGGCTGTACAGGAAGTGCTCAAACTTACATTTTCCTGTCATTTAGATAAAAGAAAATTAGTTTCACACTTTGTTGTTTTATTATAAATCGGGTAAATGTTGAGAATAATCTTTTTTTAATAACGTAAAAAAGTTTGACAGCATTTATTGGCCTGAACTCACCAGAAAACTGGTTCAGATTCAGCAACCACCAAGAACTGGAGACTGCAGGAACAGAAGTGTCCCTCCACAGTGAATCTGAGATGAATCTGGTTTTACAGAGGACCGAGAAGGTCCACCTCAGCTGAAGCATGGAGCCTGGACACAGGTGGGTCCATCAGGACCCCGAACACCAGATCTGGTTTCTGACTGGATAAATCAAGCTAACATACAGCTTCTGGAATGACCTTTTCAAAGTCCTGACTTTAAATTTATGGATTTTAATTAAAAGCAGATCTTTGCAGGAAACCATCCAGTTAAAACAAAATATTCTGCCAAGACGAGTCAAATGTCGGCCGGAGTTCTGCCAAAAAGGTTGTTTCCACCAAAACTCACAGCGATCTGATTATTAATTCTTGTTACTCTCACTCAACACAGTGGCTCAGTTGGTAGAACTGCTGCTTCTCAGCGAGAAGGTAGCTGGACTGACTCCTGGCTGAGGACCTTTCTGGGTGGAGCATGTTCTCTCCATGCTGTGTAGGTTTTCTCCGGGTACTGGTTTCCTCCCACAGACCAAAAACATGCATGTTAGTCTGATTCTGTTCTAGAACTGCACTGTTCAGGGTGGATGCATGGTGGAGTAGCTCCGTTATGTAGCAGTAGAGGGATCTGAGAACATATAGTACTGCCACAGTTACAATCAGTGTGAGATGTTGCTTTTAGAAACTTTACTTCCTGTTTTCTGGAAGTAAATCACTTCATTTGGATGATTGTTTCCTCTGGTGTCAGATGCTGTGCAGCTGGAAGGATTTTTAATGAAACTCTTTAACTTTTGGACATTTGTTATGATGCGTAACCATGACAACAAGGTGTTTGTTTACAACCAGGAGCAGCTGATTAACGTCTGAAAAGCTCAAATAATATCTCAGCTACAATGCCAAATCTCAAATGAGTTGAAAAGGAGGGTCCGTGGATGCTTTTCAGTCTACCTGCAAGCTGTGCTTGCGTGTCTGGCCACTGAGATCCCAAGATCTTCTAAGAAGATCCTGGAACTAGCAGGAAACAGCTTGTGTCAGCAGAAGGAACCAGGATCGTTCCCCGGCACCTGCAGCCAGCTGTCTGCAGCAACGAGGAGCTTGGCGGGCTGCTGGGAGGAGTGGCCATTCTTCTGGGAGGAGTTCTGCCTGGCATTTGGGCGGTCCTGCAGCCCGAGGGAACTGAGAGACCAGCCGAGTCCGGGTGGATGGATCGAATAGCATCTGCGGCCAGTTTCTTCAGATCCACTGTGGGACTGACCTTTACAAGAGATCCTTCCTAACCATCAGTATCTATAACATATTTTAATGAAAAGAGGATAATGAGTTACAACAACATTCAATTTCCCTGGAATTAATAAAGTATCGCTTGTCTCTATGTGTCCTTGTGATGGGCTCGAGACCTGTCCAAGGTGTCTCCTGCCTCTCACACAGTGACTGCTGGATATGGACACCAGTGCCCGAAAAGAAAGAAGTCAGTAAAGATGATTGATGGATGGATGGATGATGGATGGATGTGTCCTTAAATAAAAAAATATACAGTATAAGTAAAATTTCTGACTTTCAGCTATCAACAAAGGCTTTCCATGTAAACACATGAAGAAGAAATAGTAGGTAAAGATGACGGATGGATGGATGGATGGTTGGTTGGATGGATGTGTCCTTAAATAAAAAAATATATAAGTAAAATTTCTGACTTTCAGCTGTCAACAAAGGCTTTCCATGTAAACGCCTGAGTTAAACAAAACAGATGCTGGTGAAGATTTTCAGTCATCCAGGACATGATAAAATAAAAAAAAATGTTCAATACAGAAACAACTGGACTTTATTTGTAACAGAGCGAAACGTCTTCTGTTACAAATAAAGTCCAGTTGTTTCTGTATTGAACGTTTTTTTTATTTTAAACATAACAGAGAATTTTGATGTATTTACACTCAGATTTGTTGAGTACCATATGCAGATAAAAGTACTGTACTTTGCTTACACCAAGTGCATACCAACATTTCAGAATTTCATGTTAAGAGGAAAACAGCTGGAGTAAACTCAAACTGCACCGTTCCATGTAAATCCAGATTATGTTGATTTCATGGTTTGCCTTTAGTGGCACCTCGGGGTTCCCTTTTTTAACTGCCCCATCAGAGGCATCTGACCGAGCCCTAAGGTTACAGGGGGCGTCAGTCCGCTTCTGGTTCCATTCACCAAAACAAACGGACGCTTCCGTAAAGCTCACGTCCGTTCAAAGACACAAAATGTATTTATTTTCAAAACAAGAGCAACAGCGCGAACTTTGCGTCTCTACACACAGCGGCGTCGAGAAGCAAGCTTTTATTCTGAACGTCCAGAACAGGAAACGGTGGCTGTCTGTTTCTGTAACTTGATTGGTCGGAACTCTGCTGCGGGTCAGGCTCGCGCAGTTCGAAAAGCGCACGAGACATGAAACTGTTACTAACTTTGCGTGTGTAACGTAACGGAGCTCAGCCCGTTTTGTTTACTTATATATATTTTTTATTAAATATTTCTCACACCGGCTCCTCGCCGATCCAGGCGGGCGGAGTTTAAAAGTAAATGAAAGCGTTTGTTTGGTTTGGAGCCACTGAACAAAGAGCTTTTCTTCTCAACCATTGTTGTTGCCGAGCGGAGCGCCTGAAACTGATTCCGACCTGGTTTGGGACGGTTCAAGTAAGACAACTATTGACCAAAGGTCGTAGAAAAGTCTGTATTAATAAATTCAACTGTTAGTGATTTATCATAAACAACATGCTAATCGAGCTAACCCACAAGATCCCGTTGCGTTCAGCGTTAGTTTAACTGTAAATTTAGCTAACTAATCTAATAAACAGGATTAATTGAGTCTACACGTCTGTATAAATCTATTTTGTGTGATTTAAACTAGAAAAGAAACATTTTGAAAGATCTGATTTGACTTAACGACTTTAGAAGTGCTCATAAACAACAACAGTTCACCCACAGGTCAAGCAAACTGCGCTTATATGTAAAACCAGACTTCATTCAAAAATCCAACAATTTAGTTTTCTTTTTGTTATTATATCAACATTTTCAAAACTTAAACCCGCTTTTAAATCCAGCTGTCACGTTAAGGTCTGTCCTTTAAATCGGCTGAATTAAAATGACTGAAGAGGGAAATATTGCTGCATAAAGAGCATCAGGAGCTGCGGTTCACCGCTTTTGTGGTTCGCCAAACTTTATTCAGAAATTGTACAGTTTAGTCTTATCTTGTTCGTTGCACCAGAAATGTTGAACACACTACTTCACTTTTAAATTTATATGACACATTAGGTTTTGTTCTTTTAATCGGTCTAAGAAAATAAATTATTTAAATAATTAATTGATAATATGTTTGGTCAAGTGTGAGATGCCAGTGGCACACATAGTTCCAAGAGAAATGTGGCATTCACAAATAAACTACATGTATTATAAAATGACAAAAGCCCACATTATATTCAATGAACTTTTTTTTTGTTTTGTGGAGCACCAGACTTAATGTTAAATTTGTTCAGATTAGTTTTTGTTTGTGGCACCAAACATATTAATTCATTCAACCTTTATTTTTACAGGTTAGTCTCATTGAGCCTCGAGGACTTATTTACTAGAGAGACCTGTATGAGTCCCACAATTTGAAATCTTAATCAATATTACACATTAGGCTCACTTCATAACTTCTAAAATACTGTAAATAAATTAGCAATAAAACATTTCAAACTAAGTTGACACGTTCTGATGGGAATATATTTACCAGTACTCAGAAAAGATCAATTTGATCATACACCTTCAACCCCCTGAGCTTAGGTGGTTTTAATGTCTGATTTACATTTCTGAAGGTTTAAGCTTCTAAAGTTCAGGTCAAATAATTAAACCTGAGTGAGAAAACAGCTGAAGTAAAAAAAAAAAAAAAAAAATACAGCTTATTGATCAAAACCTTAAAAGATTAGAATAAAGTGTTTCCATCTCTGCCATACACTGAAGTGTTTACACAAAATAACTCGTGTCACAGGACGAACCTGTGCTTCGAGTTGTTTCTGTTATCTCTGTGATAAACACAGCAACGTGTGGTTGTTTACTTGTTTGTTGACAGGTGAGGGGCGGCCTGTGCTCCAGTCATGACCTCTGGGAATGGGAGCACTGCCAGCAGCCAACACGATGGGGGGAGTAAACCCGCCCAGCAGGCCGGAGACAAGTCCCACATCCTCACCCACCTGATCGGAGGCTTCGTTATCCAGGAGGGAGCCAAACCGTTTCCTGTGAGTACCAGAAACACTGAATCCTGGGTAACGAAGTTCCATCCCAACGTCTCGAGGGCGAACATGTAAACTGCGTCAGTTTGGTGTTTAGTCGCTTCTTAAAGTAGGACTGAAGTAAACGCGTTAACTGACTTCCTGTTTGAGCAGGTCTCTTAATAACATCATTAATTCAAGGCCTAGAATTTTCCTAAAAATGCCTATCACCCGCCATTTTGCGTGTCAAAGTGTCGCACAACGATCTTGTTGAGGATGACTCTCAGCTACCACCACACCAAAGTTTAGCTCAATATCTTTAAAAATGGTTGTTGTAAGGATAAAGTTTAAATAAAGTCCTTCCAGAATGATCTCTAACACACTCTGAGAGCGAACGGTTCGCTTCAGGTCTTTGTTTAATTGTTGGCAGTCTAGGTGGCGGGCGATATGCATTACTTTAAGAAACGCTGGTTTTATTCTGACCAGGTTTAAAGGACAGTCACTGTAATAAATCCCATTTTTACCAAAGTTCTGAGTATTTTAAGGAGTAGCAGTGGTCAGGAACGTCTGCTGCTCTTATTGTATGAGTAATCCATGCACACAGACACACACAGGTAGGTACATGATCACCTGGGGCCGTGGAAGCACCACCTGTTCCTGTTTACCTTCCTGCAGGTGGAGCGCCCATCTTTCTCCATAGAGCGTCTCAGGAGACGAGCAGCAGACGCCAAGATGGACGCCCTCGCATCAAAGGGTAAAAGTTTCAGATTTTCGGAGACTCCAGGTCATGAGACGACTGTCCCGCTGTCTTCAGCTTTCTTTAGCTGTCTTTAGCTGTATTCAACTGTCTTTAGCTGTCATTAGCTGTCTTCAGCTGTCTTTAGCTGTCTTCAGCTGTCTTTAGCTGTACTGTTTTCAACTGTCTTTAGCTGTCATTAGCTGTCTTCAGCTGTCTTTAGCTGTCTTCAGCTGTCTTTAGCTGTCTTCAGCTGTATTCAACTGTCTTCAGCTGTCTTTAGCTGTATTCAACTGTCTTTAGCTGTCATTAGCTGTCTTCAGCTGTACTGTTTTCAACTGTCTTTAGCTGTCATTAGCTGTCTTCAGCTGTTATTAGCTGTCTTCAGCTGTCTAGCTGTCTTCAGCTGTCTTCAGCTGTCTTTAGCTGCCTTCAGCTGTCTTCAGCTGGTCTGAGATCAGTTGTTTCCTCAGATCTGAAGGCTCCGCCGGAGCCCACGCTGACCTGCGAGCTCTGCGGGAAGGTGGACTTCGCCTACATCTTCAAAAGGTCCAAGAGGTTCTGTTCTACGGTTTGTGCCAAACGGTGAGTTTCACCGCCCGCCCTGAGGTCTGAGCTCTGATCTGGAGCACAGACCCGGGCTGGGCAGGACCAGACCCAAACCCTCAGGTCCAAGCTGCGAGTCCCAGTCGGGTCCACGTGAAAAAGTGAAGAACGAACAATCAAACTCTGACGTCGGCTCTGCCTGTAGATACAACGTGGGCTGCACCAAGAGGATGGGTCTCTTCCCGAACCGGAAGACCACCCTGGAATACCTGAAGAAACAACGAGCCCTGAACGGGAACCACAAGACCACTGGTCTGGAGTCCAAAAAGAAGGTGGGGCCACCGGGGCTTTTATTCTGAAATGCCACTCGGTGCATTGATCACAGATCAATCAGTTATTTTATTTCACCCCAGATTCAAACTCGTGCAGGCTGACGGAGAAACAAACATCTGTCAGAAAGATCCAAAGAAAACACGTTTTCTGTGAAAACTTGAGAGCCGAAGGGCAGCCGAAACCTGCTGAAGAAGCCGAAGCTGAGTTGCAACTAAAATTAGACAACTGGAACATAAACATAAACTGCAGTTAAAAGCTAAAATTAGTAACAACACAGCTAAAACACAAAGTTTCCTTAACCATAGCTAAAAGCTAAATGCAGCACAATAGTAACTGAAAGCAAGAATTAGCAATGCAGTAGCTACAAGCTAACGCTAACACCTGCAATTAGCTAAATTACGTATAGGTAAAAGTGAATTTAGCAAGACAGTAGCTATAAGTTAAAGTTACATAAAACTTACAGTCAGTGTATTTCTGTGGAGGAATATTTGTCAATAAAATATTTAAATCCATCCGGCCGACTAAATGATAAACAATATAAATAAATAAAACCATAACTAAATGCTGACATTCACAGTTTTTTTAAATTTGATTTTTATTCTTCTAACCAAAACTAAATATTATGTTCATAATTGAACCCAACCGACAGATTTTATATTTTAGCCTCTTTTAACCCAAACAAAAACATCTTCAAATTATTTATTTAAAATGATTTTGTGTGTGTTTTTCTGATACTTTCTGTCAGAGGTTTGGATTAAAACTAAACCTACCGGTAATTCTTCCAACTTTAAAAATATTTTTGTTTAAAATAAAAGTTTTTAAATCAGCCTTATATTGTTTTATAGTTTAAAATGTTTTTTTTAAGATGCACCTTCAGGAAACAGTTTCTTTAAATAAAAACAGAATAAATTTATATTTAAACAAACTTTGGTTCCTCTAAACATCAGAGGAGCCGTGAACGCTCATCTCCTCTTCTCTCCTCCTGCGTGCAGAAACCTCCTCCTGCTGCAGCGCCTCCTGCTGGTCACTCCGTGCACCCCGCGCACGGCGAGTCCAGTCAGTGTTCGGACCTGTCCAGCTGTAAGACGTCTCCGTCCCCTCTGTGGGCCCCCCCGTGGGCTCACAGTCCGGGCTCGAGCTTGTCCCTGCTGCCCCACGCCTTCCTGCCCAGCGACCCGGGTCAGTGGAACATCGATGACGTCTACGAGTTCATCTCCTCGCTGCCAGGTGGGCGTGGCCTCGCCGCCGTGACATGGGTTCAGGTTCTCTTCCTGTGACTCCAAAACCTCGACCAGTTCTGCACTTTTTGTCCGAGTCAGCCAAACTTTATTGAAAGTGTCGATATGAATTATTGCAGTTTGTTTTTTTCTGGCAGAGCTCCAAAATGCTTTTGTCCAGCGATTCTGAAAATGTGTGTCTGAGACACCAGATGGAGGAAGTGGAAATGATTTAATGATTGTAAATAACATACAGTATTTTACTAAAGTTATGACTACCATATTTTTCGCCCTATAAGTTGCATTTTATTTTTTGCATAATTTACATGTCCTGCGACTTATCCCCCGAAGCAACGTATTTATGTTTTGTTCCATATTTATAAACCAACTTTTGGCTGAGATGTGACCGATTTCATTCATTCTGACTGAAAATATTGAACACCACCATTTTCAGCCGCTAGATGGCACTCGAGTAGTATGGCATGCCGTTGTGTCATGTAATAGGTAAAAGTGGCTATTAATGACACAATCAGCTTGCCTTAGACCGCCACCTTCATCCATCTCATCTGGAGCACACGTCAGATCAGCTGCATTTCAATGAAATTCATGATTTCAATGAAATGCAGCTGATCTGACCATTAAAGTGCATTTATCAAGTAAAAGTTCAACTGAGACAGAGAGACACACCTTTACTATAATGTGGAGCAAACAAATAATTGTTTTAGGTGCTTGTTAAATTTGGAAGACATGCACAGCGATTTGTCCCTCTGCACGCTCCCACGTATCGGCTTTTGAAATGCAGCTGATTTGACCGTCAGAGTGCATTTATTAAGTAAAAGTTAAACTGAAACACACCTTTGCTATAATGTCGAACAAACAAATAATTGTTTTTAAGTGTTAATCTTGAAGTCCTCCCATGCACGCCCCCGCAGCCACCATTTGGCAGCCAGTCTATTTTTGGCACAACACTGGCCCACATTTCTGCGTTGTCAGCGGTGACGCAGAATAGATGCGACGAATATGGCAAAGTGACATATTTATGTTTTTTTTTCCACTTTAGTAGACATATTTGGACTGATGCGACTTATAAGGTGGTGCAATGTGTACGGCTGAAAATACGGTAGTTTCTGGTTGTTCTGTTGAGTTTAATGAGTTTATCATCAAAATGTTTAAATAAACTGTCCGTAGTCAGCGAATGTCCACCACCAAATCTTTACCCGTCAGAAGCTGAAAACTAGTAGAATCATTCTTAAAATGCACTTTTCCAAGTAGATTTGTTCTAGAACTGGATTTGAATTTAGATCCAGTTTATCTGAACCACGGACTGTTCCAGGTGTGGCATCTAACAGGGTTCCCAGCAAATAGAAAGTGACTCGCTTGAAGTCTGGGAGCTGGAGCTCTGATCTGCTGATTTAAAGATGCTCTTTCTCAGGTTTGAACATGTTCATGGATTCTTGCCAGTCCTCGAGTATCACTGAGGTCATGTTCTGCTTCTACACAGTACATGTGTCCTCACTGACCAACTGGTGGCTTTTGTTAGACAATATTATTAATTGTTAGGAATAACTGCTGTACGCAGGTACGGCAGGCTGCGGTCTACTTCCTGTCAGTTGCTGAATGCGACTTTGCCACCACCTACGCTCAGTTCTGAGCGTTCGTGTGACTGAAACATCTCGTTCTCATGAAATGCTGGGAGCCCTGCCTAAAATGACTGTTTGTATCTAACTCAGTGGGAGTTTAGTTTTTCCAGGACCCTCAAATGCATCATAGCTCACGCCCCCTCCCATCCTGAAAACATGTAGGCAAAGTGAGGTAAAACAATAAAACTTTAAAATGGCGACTAAAAGTGAGTTTTAAAACGATGACATACAGTATGAATCACGATAAGACTAAAACATTGCGTGAATCATTTTTGTACGTATCGACTGGTGCTGATCCAACCGTCAAACCGACACACGGAGGCAGGTACCTGCTGTGAGTTTTCCCCGCTGTCACATGACGGGTGTCCATGTTTGGCCGCAGGTTGTTTGGAGATCGCCGAGGAGTTTCGCTGTCAGGAGATCGACGGCCAGGCGCTGCTGCTGCTGAAGGAGGACCACCTCATGGGAACCATGAACATCAAACTGGGCCCGGCGCTCAAAATCTTTGCTCAGATCAGCATGCTGAAAAACTCGTAGCTCACCGTGCACTCAGACCTCCTTCACAGGCAGCTCCCGGACAGACGGGACTCACTCAGGATCTTTGGACTGTGGTCCCGACCGGCCGACCTCAACTTCCACACTTCAGGAATCATCCGAGTCCACGGCTGGACCGTCTTCTGTAGGCTGTAGTTTTCATAGACCGGTAGGTTTTCTTCTGGTTTCAGGTCCTCGGTGGTTTTAGTAAACGAACCTGCTTTGTCAATGCTCGACCTGAGCAAAGAACCTCAACAGAACCGCACGACCCAACAATCAACAGGAAGTGTTGATTTAAAACAAGGTGAATCTGGATCACTGACATCATTTAAAGCAACAAAACATGATGAAATTCATAAAATATGATGAAATTCATGATGAAATTCATAAAAACATGATGAAATTCATAAAAACATGAAATTTGTGATGAAATTCATAAAATATGATGAAATTCATGACAAAACTCAAACATGATGAAATTCATGATGAATTTTGTAAAAACGTGAAATTTGTGATGAAATTCATAAAAGCATGAAATTCATGATGAAATTTGTAAAAACATGACAATGAAATTCATAAAAACACGAAATTCATGATGAAATTCATAAAACTTGATGAAATTCATAACAACATTCATAAAAACATGATGAAATTCATAAAACTTGATGAAATTCATAACAACATTCATAAAAACATGATGAAATTCATGATGAAATTCATAAAAACATGAAATTCATGATGAAATTTGTAAAAACATGATGACATAATGAAATTTATAAAAACATGAAATTTGTGATGAAGTTCATAAAACATGATAAAATTCATAAAAACATGATGAAATTTGATCATAAAAAGTTGTTTTCTGATGAAAAGGAGCCTAAAATTATATTTATGTTTCAAAGTTTAGAGACAAAACGAGACCCAGTTTCCATCGGCAGTTTTACGTTTATAAGCTCAGCTGAAGCTCTTCCACTTTTGGGTATTTATTCATTTCTAGTGGAAGAAAAAGTTCACCTTTGTTGTTCCCGGGTCATAATAAACGGATCGGGTCTTTATCAGGTTCTAAAATGATTTGACTCTAACCGGACGTGAACAAAAACAACAGATTCCACAGAGTTATTTAATTAAAAAGAACCGTTAAAGCTGTGAGTGAAGGACTGGTTCCAGGTTCTGACCCAGCAGCCTGTAGAACTCTCAGTGGGTTTCTGGTCATCTCTCATCTCGCTTCTTTCCATCGTTGGTTTCTGCTCAGCTCTCTGAAGGTCCACCGCAGCGTTTCAGTCAGGCTGAGGTTCTGAACCCTGACTGACCCGTTCTGTTGTAGAGCAGCTGCTGTGTTTGGACTCGCGGTTCTGTTGGATCCGGTTTGGGTTAGTCCCAGAAGTCTTGTCACAACCTTTGACCTGCTGAGGCATGTTGAGTCTGAGTTGGAGCTCATTTCAGAGTCTAGCACGGTCTGACCTTCAGGGTGACTCTGCTTTGGAGATTTTCAGCTGTCCTAAATGTCCTCGTTAATAATTTTTCTCTTGAACGAGGGACTCCAGATCATTAGGAAATGACCTTTGACCCTTCCCTGACGGACAGAAGCAGATGCTTCTCTGAGGTAATTGCTGATGTCTTTCCACCTCGGTGTGTGAACACACACCCGTTTGTTCCTCTGATGAGGACCAGTCCAGCAGCAGCTCCTGGCTGACCCTGAACAGGATCCTGAGATCCTGTGGAAGCACCAAGACTGGATCCAGTTATTTCCTCACATCCTTAAAGTGTGTGTGACATGATGTTTGAACTTTGCATAAAATGACAAAGAAAGTTCATACTCAGTAATCCAGGTGTCAAATCTGATAACTCTCAATCTGGTCATCTGGACAGTTTCTTT
>JAVCKU010000173.1:11059556-11069859 GCA_032273985.1 Hypsolebias coamazonicus
GATGTATGAAGGCAGCAGACCAAGAAGTGATTTAAAGATGAAAATGTACCAGTGGAAGAGTCTGTGTGAAGTTAATGTATGTATTGTCATCGCTGTCTCTCTTGTAAATGAGTCCTCGAGGCTCAGTGGGATTAACCTGCCTAAATAAAGGTTGAATGACTTGTATGTTCCCATACAATGGCAATATTGGCTCTCTGTATTTAATCCATCCACTACCAGGTGGTGCGGTGGGCAGATATTGAGGGTGCCCGAGGAGCAACTGGGGATCAGGTATCGTGCTCAGCGACAAGTCGCAAAAAAACTAAGAAAAAGTCAAATTACCTAAAAATGTCCTTTTGGTAAAATTACCAAAAGGATAACTAAAGGCTAAACATATCAAAATGATAGCTAAAAGCTATTTTGAATCAAAACTAGCTTGTAGCCAAAAATATCAAAACGGTACCGGTAGCTAAAAGCTGAAAGTGGCAAAGAAATAGTTAAAAGCTAAATTTACCATAATATTATCTAAATGTTAAAAGTAACAGAATGGTAACTAAAAGCTAATATAAAAAAGGTAAGCTAATAGCTAAAGGTAGTAAAATGCTATCTAAAAGCTAAATTTACCAAAACGCGAAGTAAATGCTAAAAGTACAATAGTAGCTAAAAACTAAAGGCTTGCTGTGATGTAGAAGCAGAATGTAGCTTAAAAAAAGAAAACCCGCTAGCTGTAAGCTAAAAACGAAGCTAAAAGTTGTTTAATAAGACAAACATGAATCAAGTACAGTATATAAAAAACAGGAAAACGGTTGTTTCACACAGCGATTAAAGCTTCGAGATGTTTTTACATTTCTGAGAGTTTCACATGTTCAGTTACTGACAAATAAAGTTTACCTCATCAGGTCATGATTAGCCTAGCTTAGCATAAAGACTGAAAACAGCCGAAGTAGAAGCTCGCACAAGTAAAATATCAAAAGGAAAGGTGCCAGTTTTCATAATTTACACAACAGTTTGTACAAAAGTATCCCCAACTTCTGAAGGTTTCTCTTTTCATCTGCAGCTACGATGTGGTTTTCGCCTCGGGTCCCAAAGAGCTGCTCAGGAAGTTCCAGCAGGCCCAGCACCGGGTGGTGTTCTCCTCTGAGAGCCTGATCTGGCCCGACAGACACCTGGAGGACAAACACCCCCACGTCAGGGAGGGGAACCGCTTCCTGGGCTCAGGAGGTGGGCCACGTGCAGCTTTAAGACTCATTTAAACATGGAGGGCCTGCACACTGTTCACTGCTAACAAATACAGGGCTGTGCAAAAGTCTTCATCCTCCCGTTGTTTTCCTTCAAAGCTGCCAGAGTTTCCTGGAAGTCTTTGAAGGAACCCCGCTGGTCGGAACAATGGACCTTCTTTGATAGATGTTCACGTCAGCTATAAAAGCAGGACCGTAAAAATACTGCAGGCCGTTTAGATTTTATAAACCTTCAAAACATAATGTCACACGGACGTCGCCATGTTGTTTATGCTGCGATGCATTCTGGGTTAATGACAGACAGGTTGCTCCGGCGCGAGCTCCGTGCAGCTTGAAGGTTGATTTTGGACGAAGTCCTTTAATTTGAAATGGAGCGCGATGACAGAGGAGAACAAAGCATGACTCAGCTGAAAACGATGAGGAGGGAGTGGGACAGAAGAGCTGGTGAGAGAGGCTCTGCTGCAGAGAGCTCCGCCCAGTTCATGACAAACATCCAACATGTTCACAGATGGCTCAGAGCAGTTACACATCCATCCATCATTCATCCATCCAACATTCATCCATCCAACATCTGCTGCTTGTCCTCTGGGTCAGGGGGTTCTGGTTCCAGTGTAAAGCTGAACTCGGTTCCACCTGGACCACAGAGCAGTGCAACAACACTCAGCACGTGCACACACACACATTAATCACCAGTCATGCGCACACCAGACAGCATTCCGGTGCCACCCTGTTGTGGGCGGGGCCTCAGCTTTAGCCTGTTAGCTTTAGCATTAGCTCCAGAGCTAACAGACATCACATCAACATCACAAGTTGATCACATTTGATCATTTAGACCCACATATCGTGTATAATATATGTATTTACAAAAATTATTTCTTCAGTTGATGTTGTTATTTAGCTTAATTATTTTAATAAATTAATTTTGCTTTTGTAAAATTTTTTGTTTGAATATATTTTGGGAAAAGGGTAGATATAAGAATTTATTCTTCTTCTGCTGCCTTTCAGTTTATTTCTTTGATTATTCGTTTCTTTCAGTTGTGCTATAGTTATTGTTCTGATTAAATGGAATGAATAAAAAAATTAAAATAAATAAATACCGGCACGAGAACAAATTTAACTTTATTATCAACCTTAACTTTTTAGCCTTGACTCCTTGTGCTTTAGTCTGGACTGCATCCTGTTCATGTCATCGCCCAGAATGCATTGCACCAGTAAAATGATGGCGACGCCCTTACGTGAACATGTAATGAACATCTACAATTTTTAAAGTAATTAGGCATTTTCACGTGTCAAATATAACAAGTGTTATGCTGCTGACGTGGTCGTTAGCGTCGCTTCAGTCAGATCTTTAATCAATAAACCATAAATGTGCTGATGGACAAACGGAGTTCGATTCCTGATTCTGTTGCTCTGTTTTGTCAGGCTTCATGGGCTATCTTCCTAACATCAAAGAGATGATTTCCAACTGGACGGGAGGAGACGGAGACAGCGATCAGCTCTTCTTCACGAAGATCTACATCGATCCAGCCAGAAGGGTCAGATCTGCTGCTCAGTCATGACCCTACAACATGTCTGCACACATGGAGGTTCACTTCCTGTTTGGAAGAGACAAGGCAGCTGGTCAGGCAAAGGGTGTGCGCACGCTGCACTCTGGGGGGATTTGTGAGGAAACCACAGGTCTTACAGCGGGGGGAGAAGTCTGGGTGAAGGAAGAGAAACATGCCGACGTTAGATATATAATTTGTACGTGTACTAAAATAGCTGTGGAAGTAAGAGGAGTTTAGAGCAAGAGCATCATTACTGAGTTCAACATTTTGTGGTAAATCCTGTAAAAAATCCTAGAACTTAACTTGTAGTTGTGTAAAACTGTTAAAGACCTGAAAACAGCCATTCAGTCGTGTAAAGTCCAACTTTCTGAGCCCCGATTGATGGTTCTGCTGCGAAGTAGATCCAAACAGGACCCGGTTTTACTACTCGCTTCCTGTAAATCTACCGGGACGTTGTTTCATCAACAGCAGAGCTCTTTGCTCCTGGTCGAGCTGCGAGTTTTGATGCTAACTTTGTTTTTATCTGTGGGAGGAGTAGCTTTGAAGGAGGACAATAAACCACTGAACCGTAATAAAGGTGCTCCGCTGCTCGTTATGGAAACCTTAATTAGCTTCTTTAAATCTATAAACAGCTGCTGCTAACGAGCGTCAGCACTTCCTGCACACGTTTTATATTTAAAACCTGTTTCTCTGAGGCTTTTAATTTGAAACACGTGAAGATAAAGAAATCTTGTTTGTGTGGACTTCCTGCAGTGTTTATCCTCCTCAAATTAATATTTTTTTAAAATCTATTTACAGAAATCCATCAACATCACCCTGGACAATAAGTGCAGGCTGTTCCAGAACCTTCACGGAGCCCTCGGTGAGTCCACTAAAGTTTATTTTATTTTATTTTTTTATCAGACACGGTGCAGTTCTCCTCAACCAGGAGCATCTTTCTGATGGTCTTAATTTACTGTTCATAAATCTCCACGACGCTTCATTAGAGCCATAAAGAGCATTCTGCTCAATTATTTATAAACATCTAGAACTTATTCTGAGTTCTTTTAAGTGAGAGTTCGACTATTTTAAGTGTTTTTATTTTATTTTTTTAATTTGTAAAGAAATGGAGAAAATTCTTTTTGTTTTTTTGTTAAAATACAACATGTACTCTAAGAACAGAAGGACTGTTGGAATTAGCTAAAGTAGCTGAAACTGGGTTGTTTAAGCTGAAATAAGCAAAACACTAGTTGAAATCTTTTAGCCAAAGGCTAGCTAAAACATGAAAAGTAAAACGGTGGCAAAATACCAAAAAAATGTAAAATGCTAGCCAAACGTAGCCAGAAGCTAGTCAAAATGTAAAAGTAGCAAGAAGCTACCTAAAAATTTTAAGTAGAAAATTGATAGCTAAAGATAAAAATAGCAAAATTCTATCCAAAACTAGCTAAAAACTAAAAAATTGTAAGCTAAAAATGGCTAGCTAAAAGTATGCAAAGGCCAGCCAAAACTAAAAGTGGTAAAATGCTGGTTAAAAATTAAAAGTAGCAAAATGCTAGGTAAGCAATGAAAAAGCATTAACTAAAAGTAGCTAAATACCAGTTAATTGTTGCCTAAAGCTAGCTAAAAACTAAATGTAGTAAAATGGAAGCTAAAACTAAAGGATCATAAAGCCTAGCTAAAACGTGAATGTAAAACAGTGGCAAAATTGTAAGTACCGATAATTGTAAAATGCTAGCCAGAAGTGGCCAGAAGCTAGTCAGAGAGTAAACGTATCTAAAGATAAAAATAGCAAAATGCTAACTAAAACTAGCCAAAACTAGCTAATAAATAAAAATGGCAAGCTAAGAATGGCTAGCTAAAAGTATCCAAAGGCCAGCCAAAAAATGAAAATGATGTGAAAAATCACATCATGTTGCTGCTGATCTGTTTCATGTTGCTGCTGATCTGTTTCATGTTGCTGCTGATCTATTTCCTGTTGCTGTGTTTATTCGTACTCATCTGCTCACACAGACTCATGTTCATGCTGCTGTTTGAAGTAATGTTTTTATGCTATTAGAGCATTGTGTATTTTTAGTTGTTTTTCTTAGTTCATATCTTAGATCTTATTACCGGTGCTGTTTTTTTTTATGTTATTGCTGGATGTAACTGGGACCCTGTGTGCATAATCTCATTTCATCACATGTACCACATGTGGTGCAAATGACAACGAATATCTGACTCTGATAAAGCATACATTTGTATTTTTGTGTACATTTATTTATTATTATCAGTATTTTACTAACAGAATAGTCAAATAGCAACCTGTTTTTTGTGTGAATTTCTATGTCAGTCAAAGATTCAATTTTGGGATAAAGAGGTGGAAACTAAAACAATTTTTTTTTTTTTTTTGCCGATTCATCAATTAATTGAAAAAAATAATTGGCCGGTTAATCGATTATTGAAATAATCGTTAGCTGCAGCCCTAAAAATAACACATCGTAGACTTAAATTAATTAAATATTCTCATTGACAGACTTTATTATTAGCACAGTTAAATTGATTGAGAAGAAAATAACACAAAAATGATCAATGTAAATCAAACTTATTACACCATGGAGATCTGGATTTGGATTCATACGAAAGTGGAAATTAACATGACAGGCTGATTCAGCGTCAGTGACTATTCCTCAAGACAAGTCTGAATTAGGCTCAGTGTTTGTGTGTGTGGCCTCCATGTGCCTGTATAACATTGATCCGTGAAGAGCACAGGGCACCAATGGCAAATCTGCTGATTTTGGTGTTCCCTAGCAAATGCCAGTCGTCCTGCACAGTGTTGGGCTGTACGCACAGGTCCTATATGTAGATGTCGGGCCCTCATACCACCTTCATGAAGTCTGTTTCTGATAGTTTGAGTGGAAACATGCACGCTTGTTAGAGGTCATTTTGTAGGGCCCTGGCAGTGGACCTCCTGCTCCTCCTTGCACAAAGGATGAGGTAGTGGTCCTGCTGCTGGGTTGTAGCCCTCCTACGGCCCCCTCCATGTCTCCTGGAACCTATTCCATGCTCTAGAAAATGTGCTGAGAGACACAGCAAATCTTCTTGCCACCGCTCGCATTGATGTTCCATCTTGGATTAGATGCACTACTTGAACAACTACAGTGGGCTGTAAAAAAAAACACCTCATGATGCTTCTACGCATGAGAGCACTGACAAAATGAAAAAGTGACTAAAAGTTCAACCAGAAAGGACGAGGACAGAGAAATGACCAGTGGTCACCACCTGCAGAATCACTCTTTTGTAAGGGTTGACTTGCTAATTTCCTCTCATTCCATCTGTTGTGTGTTCCAGTTGCACAACAGCAGCTGAAACTGATTCACAATAAGTGTTACTACCCAAGTTGTGAGGGCAGCTGAAAAAGACAAATAAAAAAAACAAAGCATCATATTTCAAGTGACCATTCTGTGAAACATTGCTCATCATACGTACCTTTATTAAGGTAATATCAGTAAACAAACACATTGATGCTAAAACTATATTTACATATCACATTTAAAAGGCATGATTTATATTAAAAGTTCTCCATGAATTCCAAGAGATTATAATAATTGTTACTTTTAATATTTAAAAACAAGACACTCTCAGAATTTTATAAATATGTCCAGAACACTTGGCAGGTGAATATTTTACTGTTGTAAACGCGTCACGTTGCAGTTTTATTCTCTAAAGCATCGAGTGCTTTTCTACGGTGCGTTTGATTGAAGCATGGACTGATGTGAAACGATCCAGCAGGCGAGTTTCAGCAGAAAACCGTCAAACGAGCCTTTTCCACACCACGCTGCGCCGCGATCTCAAATATAGAAGGAGTTCTCAACGGCGCCTGCGTTTTCGCTCAGCTGTTTGTTGATGGAGTCCACCAGCGAGCCCAGAGACAGGTCCAACTCCAGGCTCGACGCAGGACTCGGAGACCCCGGCGGGATCTCCAGGAAAACATCCAGCTCCGACAGCTCCGCGTCAACCAGCTGCTCGCCTTCGCTCAGGCTCAGTCCGTACGCGCCTTCCGTCTCGGCTGCGGCTGGTTCCTTAGCGACAGTTTCCAGGGCAACCTTCACGGCAGGCGTGCTCTGCGCCGGCGCATCAGAAGCTTTCTGTGAGGCCAGTTTTTGGATCTCTAGCATCAGCTCCTCGTTTTGCTCCTTCCACTGGCGGAACCTGGACGCCGTCAGATTTGGGTCGTCCAGGATCTTGTTGACCAGCTGAAGCTCCGCCTCCTTGGCCTGCGAAGCAAAGAAACATCAGTGTCCACGCAGCTGAGATGAAACAACACTGTAAACTAATAAAACAGAGCCTGATTACCTGAAAACTTGTTCCTAAACGCAGCTCGTGTTGACTAATCCCCCCCAACGATTAGCGACTGAATCAGCTAAATTTAGCTCACCTGAGTCATTATTTAAGCCCGTGCTTACGTGGACAGGTAACCCGAGCCAAACAAAGCAGGTCAAACCCTCCCCGCTCACCTTCAGAGTGCTCTGCAGGGCTCGCAGCGTGAGCGCCTTCTCGTTGATGACAGGATTCTTGTTGCGTCGGATGAAGGACTTCCTGAAGTGATCTTGAGTCAGCGGCTGCTCGCGGCCCATCAGGGACACGCCTCCTTCCTTCAGGTTGTTCAGCATCCTCCCCATCTCGTCGACTGGGGCGGCTTCTTGAGGGAACGGACACAGAATGTTGTGCACGGTTTTAATAACGAGCAAATGTTTACTTGTGTCTGAATCTGTATTTTTGAAGTTATATTTGTTCGTTTCGGCCACGCCCACTTGCACCTGCTCCCTGTTATCATTTAACCACCTGCCTCACATTAACTCATCAGCCCCAGTCAGTCTCATCTCAGTCTGCACCTCCCGGTCTGGTTCTTCACAGAGTTTCTTTTGTTTCTCTCGTATGTTTGGTGCCGTTACAGCCTTTTGTTTCCTAAAGTTTCTTTAATCATCACATCTGACTCATGTTCCTCGTGTTCCTGGTCTGACTCCCACAAACCGTGACACCAACAGATGAAACTGTGTTTGGACTCATTAACAAGCTGTCCATGAAATTAAAATTAAACGCCCGTCAGTCCCTGAAGGATGTGGATGTAAATCACTCTTCCATGCCAGCCAGTGTTCCAGACTGAGATCAGACCTTTTGCTCCAGCTTTTAAAATCATGTGACATGACATTATGGGATGTCCAGCTCACTGGAACATTTAGCTCAGCATCTTCAAAAAGGACTAAGTTAGAGATGTTTTTGTGATGCTTAGTGCCAGTTAGTGTTGACAGCCATCTTCGTATAATGTCATACGTTAATCAGATTAGATGCATGATAGATACAGGTAGTCCTCGAGTTACGGCGCCCCCGACCTACGGCGTTTCGGACTTACAGCGCCGCCCCCAGTGACGTCATCACACCTTACGTCATCTTTTTTTATGCAGCATTTTATGTTTTTTCGATTTTTTTTAGGGTATTTTGTTAGCTAACTGCTTGGAATCACATTAAAACGGCGTTCTAAGTACGCTGTTGTTGTTTTACATTGAAAAAAACGTGTTTAAAAAGAGTTACGGCTGCCATGTGGCCGGCGCTCCGAGTTACGGCCGAAAATCCGGAGTTACGGCGGCCATGTGGCCGGAGCGCCGAGTTACGGCAAAATCGAGTTGCGAACGGTCCTTAGGTCCGGAACCTGTTCGTAAGTCGGGGACTGCCTGTATATATATTAAACAATGCTGGACTTTTCGAGTTCTTCTACTACCCTTGAACGGATCATCTGCAATCACAGTTCAAATGTCAAAGGTTCAGGGATTTTCTCCTCTCGGTCCACCTCTGCCTCCTGAAAGCTTCGGCCTATAAGAACGAAGAGGAGTCCCGCCAGCAGGGAGAAGAAGACCCCTACTGGAGCCAGGAGGAAGGACGGGCCGTGCTGGACACTGAGGTGGTAGGAAGGGCAGGTGGAGGCTCGGTGATGTAGAGCAAACTGCTCCAGAGTGTTCAGGACCTGGACCCACATCAGATACATCACCACGACGGCCAGCAGACACAAACCTGACACACAAAAAACAACCATCAAGCTCAAAGAACGTTGAACAAAAAGAAGCAGAAACTAGATGTTATTTCATTTAAAAGCACGAGAAGCATTTTGACAAAACTCTTTTCAGCGTAACAAACTCAAAGATGAGATGTTTTGCTGCTCGTACACAACCCCTGCCGTGTCGTTCGTTAATTCAACCCCACCTTGCTCTCTGTTTGTCTCGTTTTGTCACGCCGTCACGTTCATCTTTTGTCCTCACTCTGCCGGCTTTGGAAAACTGCAGGGAGGGTTTTTTTGTGGCTCAGCAGGTATTATTGTATTTCTCTTCTCGAGAAGAAAGAATAAAATTTGTACTATTATTAGTTTGAACGAGGCATGCGAGACGTTCAAAGATGCTTTGTATTAAGTAACAAAAACATTTCTTTGTGCACAGACAGCAAACACTGACATTAACTTTGTTTAATTCTGGATTATTGTTGCAAAGAATTCAGCACTTTACCAGATATGTCGGGTTTTTTTTTTTTTTTTTACAAAACTGTGCCCTAAAGCCTCATTTATGTTCACAGCAGTAGGCATAGATGGACCATAATGTTATAACTACCATACTTGTCGCCGTATAAGTCACATCAGTCCAAAAATGTCTCATAAAGTAAAATTAAATAAAAAAACATAAAAATGCTGCTTTGCCATATAAGTTGCATCTATTATGCATCACCGCTGACCACCCGGAAACGTGGGCCGGTGTTGTGCCAAAAATTGATTGGCTACCAAATCACGGCTGCGGGAGCGTGCACGGAGGACTTTAACAAGACTGTAACAAGATTAACACTTAAAAACAAGTTTATTTATTTATTTATTTTGCTCTTCATTATAGTAAAGGTGTGTCTAAGTTGAACTTTTCCTTACTAAATGCACTTTAATGGTCAAATCAGCTGCATTTCGGCTGGGCAGCACGGCTAAATTCAGCTGATTTGACGTTTGCTCCAGGAGTTCCAGAGCCAGCCATGTGTCTCATTAATAGCTACTTTTACATATTAATGAGACTCTTGGCTTGCCATAATAGTGGAGAGCCCTCTAGTGGCTGAAAATGGTAGTGTTCAATATTTTCCATGTCAAAATAAATGAAATCGTCAGATCTCAGCAAAAATTTGGTTATAAATGTGGGGGAAAAAACATAAGTTGCTTTGCCGTATAAGTCGCAGGGCATGCAAATTTATCCAAAAATGTGTGACTTATACAGCAAAAAGTACGGTACTATTGATAAACATTTGTAGCCAACCTGATTCAAGATGGCTGCATCAGCCAACTGACCTGAAAGAACATATACATGGAAATAAATTGGTCCATTTTACAGACATGAAGATAAAATTTTGGTCTATTTTTTTTTTATTTATTTTCAACACCTTCAAGATTCCTCAACGGGAAATGACCTTAGTCTAAAACTCTGCCATGAAAATCTAAAAAAGCTAAGTCTGGTCCTCTGGACATTCAAAAAACAAAACAAAACAAAGCAAAAAAAAATTGTAGAA
>JAVCKU010000173.1:11173556-11185198 GCA_032273985.1 Hypsolebias coamazonicus
GTTAGCTTAGCTTCTCAGCTTATCTGCTTTTAATGATCCAAAAATGTGATTTTGGACAGTTTTAAAACAGATTCTAAAGAGAAAAGAGAAAGGGAGGGGTCAGTCAAGAACACCAGAGTTGAGCCTTTTGTCATCCAGTGTCTTCAGCAGAAAGAGATACACGAAGAAACAATAAATCCGATAAATGAAAATGAGTTCGATAAATTTCATTTATCATACAATTAATTGATTTATTGTTTATTGCGACAGGCCTACCTTAAACTTATCTAAATAATACAATAAATATAAAGCTGCTACTTGGCGGATTGTCACCTACTGTGGAGGTCTCTGGAAAGTAACCCCTGTGATAGATGAGGGATCACTGCGTTATTTGTCTTCCAGATCAGAATAACATTTTTATGTTTGATTTCATACTTTGCAAAGAGTACCTTTGAATGCAGTGATTGATAGAATAGTAAGTTTCTTTCGGCTGCTCCCTCTTAGGTCGCCACAGCGCAACCTGGGCTCGGACCCACAACCTCAGGATTACACGACCATGGCACTAACCACCGAGCTACTGCAGATCCAAACATCGTTATAAAATGACCATGTGAACAAAAACTTTTGGCAGTTTCCTTCCCATATAAATCTGTCTTCACCATTCATAAAGATGTCCAGAAAACTTATCCACACATCCTCTCCTCATTTGACACAACAGCTCCTATTGCCTGGTGTTTCAGAGTACTATTTAGTGGTGTTCTTTTGTCTTTATAGCTGAGAAGAGTGGCACCATTATACTGATGGCCTCTTAAAAGGAGGTGGACATTTGCCCAGAGTGTCAGCATGGATAATTGTTAGGCAAAATGCAATCAGAAAGCATTCTTTGTCGGCTGTGAGACATTAAAGCCCTGACACTTAAAAACTCTGTAATTGTGTAAAAGTGACACACGAGGCAGCTTAATTGTCAGTTTGTGTTCTGATGTTATTAATTAACAGAGCGTGGGATTAATGGCAAGGAGGAATTATTTATCAGTGTTGTTTAACATATACCCCTTTTGTGGACTTTGGTTTGCAAATCCTGAGGAAAAGTTGGCACAGCAAACTAGAAATTTTCTTTGCGTTCTCACTGGTTTTCATGTTTTCTTTTACAGGGAATCCTTTGAGGACGGCAAAGCAGAAACATTATGATACAGCAGTGCCTCTTCAGCTTGTTGGAGAAGAATGGAAACCAGTCAGCCAACTCAAATCTCAGGTGGGCATAAGTACACACACCAAGAACTGTGGAGTGGAAAACAGCCCGATTTGTAACTCAGAACTGGGTCAAAATTATACCAAGCCAACCCTGAGTGGTTTTAACTCAACATGGTTTGGTTATAACCTATAATCTTTCTGCCCATAAATTAGGTTCAATTTTATTAATATGTTGAATTAGAGCTACTAGAAAATTCAGTTAAAAGGAACTACCTAAAATTGGTCTTATTATAAGAACTTAGGTTAGTGCTAGCTAGCTGCCATCAACCACAATTAGCATCAGCTGGCTAGCACCAATTAGTCCTATTTTAGGAACCTAAATCCACTAGCTAGTACAAAGTAACATTAACAAAGCCATCCAGGGTTTATTTTCCCCCATCTCCATTTTACTTAGTACATCCCAGGGCAGAGGTCCAGTGAGAGCAAATTTGTTCAGCTTTTTTATTTTTTTTAAACAGAGGACTGTGAAGAATGACACAGCTCATCTCTGACCCAACTACTGGGTCAGATGTTTTGACCCAGTGTTTGGTCAAACCAGTTCAATAGCTTGAACCCAGCAATAGAATTGTCAAAACAACCCAGCACTTTTTTAAGTGTTGCCTAAAAAATATTCTTCCTACTCTGATTTATGTGACTTGACATGTCTCTTTTGCACAAAAGTTAAAAATTCCCGAATGCCAAGAAAGCTGGAAGATAGTGTGAATTTTAGATACAATGATAACAGTTTAACAAATCATTACTGCGTGGACATTGTCAAAATTTAAGACATAGTATTTTTTATTTTTTTATGAACATGTGTTTTATTTTTGTCTTTGAATTAGATGACAGAAACATATTTCAAAATATTGGGCCAAGGCAAATAAATAAATAAAACAGTGGAAAAGAACAGAAATGTGTTGAATGTGAATGAACCAGAAGCACGTGCAAGATCTCAAAACTAATTAGGAATTAGGTGTCTAGTGGTCATCATTAGAAGGCTTTAGTTCTTTCTACATCCACCCGGTAATATTTTTTAAATTCTGCATGAAAAATGTTTGTTAAGGATTGCTGGCAGTTTGTAAATTATAGAGTGACAATTTAATGAAAGCAGTCCTATTCTATGCAAATGATATATACAGTATATTTATATACATAGAGCAATTCTTATGATTTTTTTTTTTTTTTTGTTGTTTGTCATTTCTTCTATAGATAAGTAATACATTATATTTAGTCCATCAGATAAAGAATAACAAAAAAAATCATGTCTAATTAAATTTAACAAAATATTCTGGACAATATACAACAGAACTACAAGTATACAATGTTCCAAACATCAGCAGCATCATGACAGAGAGAGAGAGAGAGAGAGAGAGAGACAGATCTTAAAACCAAACAACTTTAGATCAGGTCTGTTTCTTGTTGTCATTACAGGCAGAAAACACAAAATTGTTTCAGAATAAAAAAAATTAAATGTTATTAAAGCTTGTATTAACCATAGTATACTAGAAAAATAATCCAGTACTAGAATACCAAATTCAACTTTCTGCTCAACTGACAAAAAAATATGAAAAGATAAAAAGTTCAACTTCAAAAATTAAATTGTTTAATCCTGATTTTCTTTGAAATTTTCTAAAAGTTTAAAATTTGTCTCCACTGAAGGTTGAAATGTTTGATAACAAACTTATTTTTTCTTGTTCTTTTTTATTTCTTATTTATTTTATTTTTTTTTAGCAAATGTTCAACAAACTATAATAATCTAACATTGAAACACAGCTTCAGGTAACTCAGAGTTTATCTGTCGGTGCTAATGATCAGGATTGCATAACTCTTTTTATTCTTAGGTTTATATAAAGGCACCAAAATGCAAAATAATAAATTACAGTAATTACTTTTACTATGTCAGGTGTTGCATTGGAGAAACACTGTTCAGGAAACATCTCATCAAAGAGAGTCCTGACAGGTAAAATTGTTTATGTAACTCATATTTTAAAAAGTGTTCAAATTCATTTCTGCCATCAGACAGCCTATATAATAAAAAGTGAATTAATAAAATGATTAAATATAACATTTACTCCCTGCCAACTTGTGTTTGTGTCATTAAAGTCTTAAGACAGGCGCTCAGGACAGGAGCTTCAGCTAATGCTATAAATGACAGGAGAGGGAGGTTCTTGTAACAGCAGCAGAATAAGTTGGTATAGTGTTCCATGGGGCCCAAAATCCCAATATTAAGTTTATCCATGTTTAAATATGAGAAATGAAGTGTAGAATGTATGATTACAAGTAATATGTAAACGTAAATATTCAAACCCACCCCCAACCTGTTTTTGCCTTTTTTGGGAGGGTCTGAGTCTTAATTGCAGGGGTCAAACTATCCCTTTCTCTGTAATTCAAACCACAGTTATAGTACTGGTTTGGTGTCCTTGAGCAAAATGCTCAACCCTACATTGCCACAATGTGTTTCCAAGTAGAAAGCCTGTAAGGTTTGTGAAATGGGCAACTCTCATGATGTTAAAGTCAAAGCTGTATAAAAAAAAATCCTGAATGATGCAGGAAACAAGGTTGGCACACAACATCTGGATATAAATTATCATATGATATTAAGTTCATAAATAACACAAGTTCTTTTTGCATGAGATCCTACAATTTCCCTCATTCTCAAAAGAACAGAATGCTATGAAACGTGTTGAATTTGTTCAAAGAAGAGCTGATGAAACACAGAGGAAAAATATTCCCTTTTCCCAAGCTTTTTGGAAACATCACACTGGCTTCGAATCAAAATAGACATGCTTTCCAAACAATTTTCTATATTTTGTCTTTGTACTATTTCCAAGGCAATACAGACTTTAAGAGGTTGACAGAACTGGGAGGATTGTTTTTATGGCATTTGCTGGTATTCACAGTGTTTTCAACATGTAACTGATTAAATTTTGGGCAATATTACAACACACAAAAAATATTTAGGGTTGATGAAAGCAAAAATTAATAATATTTGGACTGAAATCACAACTAAGCTGTATCTAATCAAGATTCTCTAGCATCGCCTTTGAAATTGGATGGCAAATTACCAAAGGCTATGGTTTAATGAATCCACTTTTATGTTTAATTTCAATGATCAAAGAGGAAAAAAATATTATGGGTATAGTTTGTTTTGTTTCCCAGTGTCTCCCTGTGTTATCAGCTATTTTCCAGTAGTCATCCCTGTCCTCAGTTAAAGGTAAAATTAATGTGTCAAAATCTAATACCTATTATTCAACTATTTTCAACAACTGGCAAGAGTGTCCCAAACTCAAACAGCCCATAAATTCAGTGAAACATTCACTACGGAAACAAAATAGGCAAGAAAATAAAAAAATAAAGAGAACTAAAGTTGCTTTGCCATTGATAAGTTTGACTCCACTCGGCTGTAGTCTTATCAGTCCTTCTCAGATGTAGGTGATTTGCCACTGTGAGTTGTTTCCCCGCTCTGTGGGCGGGATCGTCAATGCAAAGTGGGCGGTATTGTAACAGGTCATTGTGTTCGAGCCACTCCACTTATTGTGGTCCTTAAATCACCCTAAAATCTGACTTCAGTTTCTTTAGTTTACCCCGGCACTGCTTATAGGTCCAGGTGTAGCCATGCTGTGCCATCATCTCTAATATCACTCTGTAAATGTGCTCATTTCTTGTGGCGTTGTTCGTCAACATGATCAGAGAGGAAATGGAGGTTCAGATGTAGTTTGCAGTTTTGCTGGTGGCTCATCCAGTTACGTAGCTCCTCTGACCAATCAACAGCTGCTGTCTGCTTATGTCAAAATTGTCACCTCGGCGCAGTTCGCTTGGAACCTCAAACAAGATGGTCCCATAAACCAGGCTGAGTGGAGTTGCGTACTGGCAATGAACAGGACCTTAACTGGTACTGTGTGGTGCAGAACCGGTGAGAGTTGAGGCAGTGGTAAAGTGCCCTTTGTAAAAAAGTTAATTATATACAAGAGTCAGCACTTTATCACAATTACTATGACAACTATATTATGTTACAACAATCTGCTTCTACTGGATTTGCATGGAGCATTGCCTTTTATTTTCCCATAATAGAAATTCTGAATATCACGAGGCAAAATCTCTAAATTCCTTGAATGGAAAGGACTTGGGGAAAATCGTTTCTCAATATTCAACATTACAAACCCAATTTTTAGACTCGTCGTCGTGTCAGTCAAAATATCTTCATGATCATCAAAATCCACATCTGACCAAGAGTCTTCACTTCAATCCCAAGATCCAGCTTTTGGTTCAACTTTGTACTGGTATGGTTGAACATCCATGAAATCTACGCTGTGCTCCAACATTTTTTCAAATTCTATATTCTTTTCTGCTTCCATTTGCACCAATAAACAAAGTGACTGCTAACTTGCTCTTTGTCCTGATGCATTTCACCTTAAAACATTATTTCTAACAAAGACTACAGCACAACAAGCATGAGCAAAACAAAATCTGGCCATGGCACCAGTGACATCATCAACTAAGGAAGGTAGCTTACCACATTTCAGGTGTTTTTTTTTTTTTTTTTTTTTACATAAAAACGCTCAGAGAAATAGGCCACTGGTGTGTTTTATGGGTGTTTATCTAAAAAATAAACTATTTTTATATCTTAAACCATTCTCACCTGCGCCATATTCATTAATTTGATCCGTCTTCACTTCGAATCACTCCTCCCAGCTTACTCAATTTCAAGTTCTCAACTACTCATCAGTCTGTCGTCCTGTTATTTACCTGCCTGGTTCTTGCGCGCCGGTTCTCATATGAAGATTAGTCATCTTTGTATTTTGTTTGCTGCCCTGGGAGCCTTTGATATTGTAAATAAAATCCTTATTTGTGATTAAACCAGCCTTTCTGTGGTTTGCATCCTTGGGTCCTTCCTGAACTTAATCCTGACATTTCTTCTGAAAATTTCATTAAAACCCGCAATAGTTTAGTAATTGACACACGCATGCACGCACACACATTATTATACATAATATATTACAAAAAATTACAATAAATCTTGCTTACACCAAGACCACCAATGCTCTTAAATTCAGCTGTTAGTCCAAATAAAGTTGTGCAACATGGGTCAGTATTCTTTTTAGTTTGAGTTTCTGTTTGAAGAGCAGACAGCTCGGCAACATCATGAGAAGAAGTAAACACAATCTGACCCACTGACAGTTGAATGGCTGTTTGTTGTTCTAATCCCAGACTGTATAAATAAAGATGCAGGAAGATAAAAACCTAGTTTGTGTTATTAACTCAATTCATTTGTGAATTAATTTGTTCTGATCTACCCGAACAGACAAGTTGCTACAAGGTTGCTTTGGGATAACATTACCCCCCGTAAAAACAAAACAAATCTCTGATCAGTCAATTAGAGAAAACTTGTAACAAAGGTGAATCTAAGTGCTCATTTAAATACATAACTTATTGTAATTAAAGGCTTACAATTCCTAAAGGGAATGCAGATCACCCGAGGTTTTGGTCTAATGTTATGCCCTAACTCATGCAGTAATGCAAGATGCATGACTCTCATCCACTACCATATCAAATTTTAGCTATGTTGACCAAGTTATTGCCATTTTTGTGTTGGTCAATGCAATTTAGTTGTAGTGGCTATCTTCAATTGTATTCATTCTTTAAGGTGTTGTACGGTGGTCCTAATACGGTGGCCCTAAGGTGTAAATGAATTACATTTGGAAAAACACAACAAAAACAACAAACAACAACATTTGGAAAAACGGAATTACATTAAGCCAAAGCGGAAGTGGCCGGAATCACATTAGAAAAAAAAAAAACGGAATTACATTAAGCCAAAGCGGAAGTGGCCGGAATTACATTTGAAAAAACAGAATGACATTTGGAAAAACGGAATTACATTTGAAAAAACAGAATGACATTTGGAAAAACGGAATTACATTTGAAAAAAACAGAATGACATTTGGAAAAACGGAATTACATTTGAAAAAAACGTGTTTTTCCAAATGTAATTCATTTACACCTTAGGGCCACCGTACTAAAGGGACTACAGATGAAAATTAGCTCAAGGCTAAATCTCATGCAATGTACTGAATGTTTTTACATTCATCCTTTATTTAGGCAGGTTAATCCCATTGAGCCTCGAGGACTCATTTACAAGAGCGACCTGGTTTCAACAAAGAATGATGACAACAGTGACAACAATAGACAATCAGAAGGGAGGCATTCAGATTTTTAACAAGTAAAAAAAGATGTCGAAATGTAGCAAAACAGCTAGATTATAAGGCAAATGTAGAAAACTAAAAACAGGAACATTTATGTTATAATTACACACTGTCCTGATTAAATAAAGTAAAATAAAAACAAGAAAATAAAGAAAAACATTTTTAATAAAGAAACTGAAGTAGCCAAAGGCTAAGCAAAAGTTAGAAAAAGCCAGCTACAGCAAGAAAAAGCAAAACTGTAGTCAAAAGTAGCTAAGAAAAGGTATGATAGCTAGAGGCTAAAAAAAGTTGGCTAAAAGTTATATCTTGAATCAAGAAGTAGCAAAAGTCTGGCTAGAAGCTAACTGTACAATAGATTTAATAAATTTGAACATGGTTGTAGATTAATGAAAATATATTTAATTTAACGTGAGAATGAGTTGGTTAGGACAGCAAAGTGTAGTAAAGTAGACAAGTTTTATATAAATACATATTTTCCAAAATAATTCTGATTCTGTCCTCATTTCCTGTCAGTTCTTATCAAATAAACATCAGTTTTGCGTTTTTTCTCTCTACAAAATAAAACTCTCTGAAACCGAATATTCGGTATTTGTTTATGAAAAATTATCTTTCTGAGATTTCTCAGCTGTCCGCGAACACAACATCAAGTCATGAGACCGTCCGTTTTGGTGCATGCTGGGAAATGTCTTTCTGCGGTGCTCAAGTCTCCGTCATTCCGATGCGCTCAGTTGTAAAGAAAAACTCAATTTCCCAGACATCCCGTGCTTTCGGCCGTTGATTACTTCCACCCTGTCTGATCATAAAGCTCATCAGATGTTGTTGCTCGAGGAGGTTCGGTGACAGTCATGAGAGGACGCACGAGCTTCTGTGATTTTACGGATATAATATTCGTGTTCGGAGGTTTTTAATGAGAGTTAAAAAAAAAACCAAGAGTTTGGCTGTTGACGTGAGGAGGCGATGAAGAAGCTAGCTTGTTGCTAACAGATGGAAGCTAAAAGCTGTTAGCTCCTGAAATAAACCGCCGGAGTCTGTGAGAGCGGAACTTCAGCGATGGAAGAAGTTGATAAGATCCTGATTCACGCGCTCAGACATGTCGGCACGTGAGTGTTCATCACGAACTTTATTTCTGATGAAGGTTGTCCGAGGGGTCAGAGGTCATCTTTGTGTCCCACAGGGAGCTGGGGGAGGAGGTCGACAGCCTGAAGCAGTTCAGCAGCGACCTGATCGTGGAGGCGGTGGTCCGATGTGTCCGGGTCATCGAACCGGGCCTGGGGGGCGCCCTGCCCACCTCGCTGCCCCCCGGCATGTCCGCCCGCTTCCGGGTGGGCATGAGCCTGGCTCAGGCCTGTCAGGTGAGCAGAGACCTTACCTCTGAGTGGGGGTCCAACCAGTCTCACTCAGCTGCACGCACATGCACATCGCTCTCTTCCCTCCCTTCTGAGGATGCAGGAGGACAGTGGTGTGCATGTTTCACTCAGGGGTGGGTGTCGGTGTCAAACTCCAAACACTTTTCAAACTGGGCTGGTATCAGTCCAGGCTTAGCTCAGTCAAACGGCGGCCATCTTTTCTTGGTGGCAGGTTCCTCAGCCTTCCATCTCTCACTGACGGTCTGTGTCGCTCCGTACGCACCAACATCAAAGATGAACGACAAATTCAACCACATTTCAAATCTTCATGGCTGTAAAAACTATCATCCATCATTCATTCATCCATTCATTCAACCTTTAACGAGACAGGCTAGTCTCACTGAGCCACGAGGACTCACAACAGAGACCTGTTGAAAAGTCTGCGCTGAATGAAGTCGGCTCAGTTTTTAAGCCAAACGAGAAGCGATTAAAATATTTTACCTTTAATCATCTTGGGGGCCAGGTGAGACATTATCAAGGACCATACTTGGCCCGAAGGCCTTGAGTAGGACACAAGTCTTAAATTCCCGTCAAATTTTCTTTTCTTTACTTTTTTGATCTGAAAACCAGCAAAGTCTCTTTAGCAGTTTATGGAGGAAAATACAAATTTACGAACTAACTTCCTGTATTTTAGGAGCTAAAATGGAAACGGGATGTTTTAGAACTTTTTAAGATCCAAAAATTAAAAACCAAACAAATAAAATTAGACTTTTTAAAAACGTTAACTCTTTTCTTGTAGAACATTTGTGCTAATACGTTTAACTCTGTGTTCTAACAAACTGCTAAATTCTCTGAATTTGAAAAAAGTACTTTGGTGTTTGTGTCATGGGGCATCGTTTTTATTCCAGTTGACCTTTGACCTCATCGTGTGACATTACGTCAGTCTTGTGTGGCTCGTTGACTCTTTCACTACGATATGGCCGCTCTCCAACTTGCCAGTTTAACGTTTAATCTTGAAGAGTTTTGATTCTGCTCCTCATGAGTAAAATGAATCGTAAACGATCCAGAGTGAGCTGCAGAGGATGATCATCATCAGGCTGAAGCGAGGAAAGATTTCCATGATAACAAATAAACAAACAAAGCTGATAAAATGAGTGGATTTCAGATAAACTCTTGTTTCGTGCAGCAGACGGCAGCTAATCGATGCTCAGTCAGCCGCGAGCGGTCGGCCTTTCCTTTTAAAGACAACTAGAATTAAAGGAAGAAGGAGCAGAATCAGGACAACTCTTCACTCATTTATAGGTCAGGGCTGTTCAACTGGTGGCCCAGGGGCCAACTCTGGCCTACGGGTGCACTCAGTTCACCCCACCACTGGGTTCATTTTTAAATGAAACTCTATTTTAAACCGTAAAACAAACTTAATGACAGTAACTGCTGGATGTCCGGCCCCTGAGCTCTTGGCTTTCAGTAACTGCGGCCCCCTGAGTAATTTAGTTGAATAGTCCTGCTTTAAATTAAGGTTCTGTGAATGAGCTATGATCAGACAGTGTCTTACCTGTTGCAGATGATTCTTTGAATGACCTCAGCTTGGGAAACAAAGTTTAATTTTGATCAGATTGATGAGCTAAAAGCAAGTCTGGATGTTGCCTATAGGTCAAAGTGGAGGTTGCAGCTTCAGCGTGAAAAATTTCATAGTTTACATGAGAGCTTAATTTAAGTAAACCACGAAAATTTGGTTGAGAGGTTGATAAACAGAGGAAAAGGAGGCTTTGAGGAGCAAGCTGGCATCTGAGAAATATACATTTCAATTGTTTAGCCACCGTGAGCTGAAAAACAAGGTTCCTAAATTAAAATGCTTCATCAAACTGAACCTATCTGCAACAGGTTAGATACTCTTTGTTTTAACCTTTCCACAGGACTTCATATGATCTGCAAAGATCTGTTTGTTGCGTAAAGACCCCTCCTGAACAGTAAAGACAAATCTTTTTTTTTTTTGTAACCGTAATCCTTAAGAGTTAAATCTCAACATTTGATTTTTTTCTTATTTTATTTTATTTTATTCTAAATGACAATATTTGTCTAAAGCAGAAAATGAATTAGGGAAATGATCCATGTGGATGAAAAGTTTTTTTATTTTGTTTATATTGTTTGCAACAGAATCCCTAAATTTGACGTGCGCAAATATGTGACAATGAACCTTTAAATCTTTATACAGTATTTGGTTACAAATTTTAAAACATCAAATCTGGACATGAGCAGCTCCGAAGATTATTCTTTGTATTTTTTCCTCTTCTAAAATTTAACCACAGTTCAGTTCGTCAATTTTTGACTCAATTTTTCTCCTGAGATATAAAAAAATTATAGTTGATGAAAAGTTTAAAGAGTTTCGAACCTTCCTCTTGATACATTTGTTGTTCAGGCAGAGAATTTTGGGTCAGAAACTAAATCAGCTCATCAGACTTTAATCGCTTGAACACCAAAGTTTCTTTTGTTTTTTTTTTTTTTGTTTTTTTGTTTTTTTGTTTGTTTTTTTTTAAACATGCAGGAAGAAAAATGTGAAATTTTCAGCTCACTGAATACGATTATTTTGACTTTCTTGCTGTTTTGTTGCGAACCGCAAAGGTTTTCAGTCTTTAAGAAAATAAATTCTGCTTAAAAAACTGTAAAAACTATCAAGAAGTGCAACAAAACGTAAGATCTTCACATCGAATGAATCAATTTTAGAGGATAATTAGCAAAAGAAACCCAATTTTCATTCATGTAATGAATTTAAAAACAATAATTTTCAGTTTTTATGCTTTCAAAGTTCAGTGAACATAAACAGTACCCTTTAATTTGACTGGTAAACTTTAATTTAATTTTTTTTTAATAAATAAAAAAATAA